>JANLJB010031230.1:0-84071 GCA_026212285.1 Bursera cuneata
TAAATTAATAGCACTTAAAGTGTAAAAATGATATTTAAACTCATAATAAATGTACACTTTTAAGTGCTTATCAATCCTCCCGGCGGAATATGGGTTTCTAAAAAAAAATAAATGAAATTTTATTGAGTAAATATTGAGTAAATAGAACTTTTTCTTATTTTCATAGCTGATCCTAAAAAAAAAAAAAAAAAAAAAGGGGGTTGTTTTNCCAAAAAAAAAAAAAAAAAAAAAAAGGGGCTTGTATTGAATGAAAAGATTTGGATTGGAATGCTTGGAAGCATTTTTTGTAGAGGAAGATCACGTTCTTTCTTTTTATAACTTATAAAAGTGATAGAATTACTCCTAGGAGGCCTTGTTACGGGATTGGCTTAGCTTGGAGAGTTCGATATGAAGGATAAATTAAAAAATTTAAAATCATGAACTAATATTTATTATTAAAAAATATATATTTGCTTGGTATCCGTATGTTTTGACCGATAAAAGTGAAAATATTATTCTTAGTTAAAATGGCTGAATTTTGCAAGTGATAACAAATTTTAGCGAGTTTTGCAAGCTCTCTGGACAACTATGGTTATTTAATTGTAAATCAACATATCCTCGTTTATATGGTTCATGCAAATAACTTGTAAATGTACTACAGGGAATTATTGAATACATCGTGTAAAATACTCGACACATTAGATGAGTTTCTTGACGGAAAAAACTCAGACTATTTTATCAACTAATATGGTGATAAAGATAAATACAACTACGACTCTTATTTATCGAAACGTCAAGAAGACCCAAAACATTTTATATGTTTGGGCGTCAATCTTTGGAAGAGCGAGATGTATACATTAAAGAATGCAGGTGATCAAGCCAGCTTTGTAACCACTACAATTAATAAATCTTTAAGGAATTACATTAATGCTTGCTTAGTTGGTTTTTATTTTTTTATTCTTTTCTTCTCTTGAGGAAATGTTTGGCAATTGAAATGTCATTGTAAATTATAACTTGTCGTGCACTACTCCTCTTTAGTCTTCACCTTGATAATTGATTGTTTGAGTGCTAGATTTTTGGTCCACCTATTAAATTTGTAGGTCATACAAAAAAATTACATACACAACCCTATAATCTAGCCGAAGTAACACCACCACGCATTAATTTTTTAATAATACCCATTTTCCACTTTCATGGTTCTGTTTAAGGGTACTAACAGCTCACATGATAAAAATTACACACCCACTCCTATAATATAACCTAAGTAACATTGCCACTCTCGTGAAAGTAAGGGCTAGGTATTAATTTAACGGGAGTAGCGGTGTTACTTAGGTTATGCCATTGGGGTGCATAGTAATTTCTTTTATGTGGGTTGTTAGGATCCTCAAATAGATACTAATATATACAAATATACAATAATTTGTTGAAAAGGATATTTACATAAGTACATCCATTATGTTTAGGATAACTAATTTAGATTAAAAAAGTTTCAAAAACTTAGGTACTATGACTCTTATGTTTATAGTGGGTCATTTGATTTTAGGGTGGTAATTTTTCTTCTTCCGAATATAGGGATTATTATGTTAATTTCAAAATTTTTTGAATTTTAGGAGAATTAACTTTAGCATCAAAGGAATTTCAGTTTGTTGTCACGATTCTCATTCTCTATTATTGTGTAACTAAATCATGCAACATATGATGGTAAACCACATTAGAATTCCATTTTAAATCTATAACTGTTTTTTATTTGATACTTTCAAAAGGATTTGTTAGGAATCATGATTCAATTGTGATGATCCTAGTTAGGTTGACTTTTATTTGTTTCATACCATTAGCCAAGGCTTAACTAAAATAAAAGCAAAAAATATATGAAAATACTTTGTATTTTTGTGTGTGTAACAATGTAGAAAGGACCTCTCTTATATAGTTACAAGAGGGTATCTAGACTAACTAATTACAAAGGAAAGAATCATTGTGATTAACACAAATTATATTCTAACATGCATGATTGTTGCCAAATATATTATAACAACTAAATATATTCTACTTTCCCCGTCAAACTCAAGGAGGTATGAAGACAACCATCTTGAGTTTTATAATGAGATCTCATAAGTGGCCATGAGGAATGGATTTGGTGAATACATTAATAAGCTAGTTAGCAGAGAAGACAAATTTAACTGAATAGTGTCATAACAAAGATGATGATGAACAAAATGACAATCAATTTCTATATGCTTGGTATGCTCATGAAAAAACATCATTATGAGCAATCTGAATGGCACTCTTTTTGTCATACTAATGAGGAGCACCCATATCAGATAGTAACCAGTGAAGTCAGATAAACTCAGAAGTAGTGTAAGCCAAAGCACGATACTCTGCTTCTGTAGTAGAACGAGCGACAACAAGAAATTGTTTCTTACTCTTACAAGAGATAAGGGAAGAGTCAAGTAAGTAACAATAGCTAGTGGTAGAATGTCGATTAGTAGGATCACCTGCTTAATCAGCCTCAAATAAGCCTGTAAGTCAAGGGACATGGATCAAGAAAAGTGAAAGCTGTGAAACAAAGTCCCTTTGACACAATGGAGAATCTGAAGAACATCTATATATTGAACGGAGTTAGGGGCGCTCATGAATCTACTAACAAGATGAACAACATAAACCATGTCAGAGTAAGTGACAATGAGATATATGAGACTACCAACCAGCTGATGATAAAGAGTCGCATCTGATAGGGCCTCATTGTCAATAATATCTAAAAGAGAAGCAAAATAATATCCAAAAATGTCCAGTGATGATCATATCATCAACTTAAAAGAGAAGCAAAATAATATCCAAAAATATCTTTTGAAGAAAGAGTGCAGAATCATACACACCAGGAGTGAGACCCTACGAAGAAATGACAGAACTGAACATGGAAACCCAAACTCAAGGTGTCTGCTTGAGACCATAAAGAGCTCTCTAAGTCGAAAAAACTTGTGAGGAGGATGGACATAACTTAGAGGAGGTTTCATATAAATCTCTTCTACAAGATCACCATTCAAGAAAGTATTCTTGACATCCATATGAAACAATGGCCAGTGTTGAACAAAGGTAGAACCAAGAAGATATCAAACCAAAGTGAGGCGAGCAACAAGAGCGAAGGTCTCCTTGTAATCATTACCAAATTCCTAAATGAACCATTTTGCAACAAGTTGAGCTTTGTAATGTTCGACTGATCCATTTGCTCGAGTCTTAATCTTGGAAATCCACTTACACCCACTATAGTTTTCCCAAGGGTAAGTCCACCAGATCGCAGGTATGAGTGGAGGAAAAGGCGTCTAGTTTATGGGTCATTACTTCCTGTTGAAGAGGGTCAACACTAGCCTCTCGATAGGTGTGAGTTTCGTGAAGGGAGGCTAAAACATAATAAATACGAAAATTCTGGAAGGTGCGAAGGAGGAAAACGTACACCCTTTTAGAATGTCAAAGGTTAGACATCGCTGGGACCTTAGGATGGGTGGAGACAAGGAGTGAGAGAGTCTCAAGTGATTGTGATGAAGATAGAGGAACCTTAGCCATGCCAGGGGTATTGGAATTAGCACGAGCTAGTTGAGTGGTAGAGCTAGAATCACTTGTAACACAATCAAAAGACTCTGGAGAAAGAAAATTAAAAAATCAATGAAAAATGATAGAGGATCCAGGAATGGAGGAGGAGAATGATGAAACATTTGACAAAAAAATTGTGATCTCAAAAGGTAATATTGCGAGAAACATGTAATTACTGACTGATAGGATCATAACATCTACAGTCTTTTTGGATGATACCATATCCTAGAAAACAACAAAGATGAGAACGAGGATCTAATTTGGTACGTTCATGAGGGGGAAGAGTAACCAAGCAAACATAACAAAAAAAAAAAAAAAAAAACTGAGAAATAGTCTGGTGACTTTCTATAGAGTAGCTCAAACAAAGTTTTGTTGCAAATTATAGGTGAAGGAACACTATTGATCGTGTAGACAATGGTAAGAATAGCTTCACCACAGAAATTTTTTCAGAAGAGAAGTGGGGAGAAAAGATCACGAACAGTATAAAGGCTGAAGCTTATTTATCATATTCAGTTACATTGAATTGAACAATACAAATTTCTAATATCACCTAAACATCTTAATTATACATATCAATTAGAGTTATTCTTTATTGTCGTTTGAGTAGGTGTTATAGTTTGAATTTTTGGTATCAGTAAAAGTATCCTTCAAATAGATCACAAAACTAAAATAATATCTATGAAATTGAATAAAATTAAATGTTAGACTATTTACATCCAGAAAAATACTCTCAACACCCATTATTTTATAAAGATTTATTATTAAAAATTCCCCATAGGTGAAATCACTTAAAAGTACATAAAATGAAATTAAGTTTATTAATTTATTTGTATTATTGATTAATTATGAATCCTTATTTTTATCTCTTTTGATTTATATACCATTAATTTTCACATTCATATATAATATTAAGATCAATCCATAGAATTAAATGTGGTTTTAATTTTGTTAATCTGGATATGTAAAGTGGGTTTCAATTCACTACCTACACCCACCGGAAGCTCTGATACTAACTTAAATAAAATAAAGGAGAAAAGAATATGAAACTACTTTGTATTTTGGTTTGTGTAACAATGTACAAAGTACCTCTCTTACATAGTGACAAAAGCCAATCTAGATAAGGAACCTGACTAATTACAAAGGAAGGAATCATAGTGATTGAAGCTAATTATAGTCTAAGAGCCAATTATCTTTTATAATATAAGTTGTTATGTTTTGTCTTGTATTTATATTTTTATCGTATTCTTTGATTATCATAATAGTGAATGTAATTTATATTATGATAAGATAATATTTGGAATGCTGAATTATCATTGTTCATATTAATCAACCTTAAATTAAATTTTCTTTTATTTGTTATCGACTAGAGCAAAACTCATGGCATTCATTCAGATGTTATGACAATTGGTACAATGTTATAACACTTTGCATCTCAGTTATGAAATAGTGTCAAGAGTTATGACATGCGCTAATGACATTTAACATATCGTCATGACATTTTTGCAATAATTTTCAAATCTTATATGATATGATCATGGTTTTATTATTGAAAAATTGTGTTATTAACATAATTTAATGAGTCATATTAGAAAAATCATAAACAATTGAATGAGAAATTGTTTTTCAACATGCACCAGTAAAGCCAATTAAAATCAATAATATTTTATATTTATG
Organism: Bursera cuneata; assembly: GCA_026212285.1. Lineage (NCBI taxonomy): Eukaryota > Viridiplantae > Streptophyta > Magnoliopsida > Sapindales > Burseraceae > Bursera > Bursera cuneata. The sequence continues at coordinate 5,239 of JANLJB010031230.1, forward strand.
ATCATAAATTCGTAACAGCTTTTGACATAAATAGATTTGTAACATTCAGAATTAATTTTGTAACATTCAGATTAATTGTGGAATTTATTACTTGTAACTCCTATAGCTTTATGATGGGCTTTAATGAACCTGTTTATAACTTCATTCCTAGCTACCTATAAAAGGAGCCTTTCTCATTCATTTGAAAAATACATCAAGAGAAATACAATCTCTTCTTTCTCTGTTTTCTCTCCCTCAACAATTCTCTAGTTTTCTTTGCGAGTGACAGAGCTCAGGCTGAAGTTCGATTCGACAAAAACAATCTTCAAGGTACTCGCAAATTGCTTAAAACCATTGTATCCTTGAAGACAGACGGTACACAACCTCAAGTATTTCGGTGAGAGGCGAATCTGTTTTAAGGAAATCGTGTGACATATAAGCCTCGGTTTTGTTTCTTTAAACCTCTTATTTGTATTTTTTGTTATTAATATATATTACAGGTATAATGAAACAACAAATATAAATATCATACTTCATTAATAATAACATAAAATGCGTTAATTAATAACAACATAATATGCTTTAATTAATAACATATATTAATTAATAACAACAAATAAAAAATAGGAGATTTAAGGAAACAAAATCGAGGCTCATGTATCACACGATTTTCTTAAAACAAATTCGTCCCTCATTGAAATGCTTGAGTTTGTTTAGTGTCTGTCTTCCAGGATATTACAGTTTCAAATAATTTGCGAGCATCTCAAAGATTGATTCTGTCGAACCGAACTATTGGCCTAAGCTCTATCACTCGTAGAGAAAACCAAAGAATGGTTGAGGGAGAGAAAAGAGAGAAAGAAAAGATTATATTTCTTTTGGTATGTTTTTCAAATGAAGGAGGAAAACTCATTTTATAGGTACCAGGAGGTGAGTTACAAACCGGCTCATTAAAGCCCATCATAAAACTATGAGAGTTACAGGTAATATATCTCACAATTAATTCTGAACATTACAAATCTATTTATATCAAAAATAGTTACGAATTTATAATCATAAATATAAAATATTACTGTTTTTAATTGATTTTACGAGTGTATATTGAACAATAATTTCTCATTCAACTGTTTATTATTTCTCCAATATGTCTCATTAAATTGTGTTAATAACACAGTTGCCAACATTTAGTCCTTAAATTGAGTTTTTATTTTATCATTGAAATTATTTATAATTTTTTTTTATATAATGCAAAGATTATCACTTGATATCATTTATCTAGCGAAAATTGAAGATTGAACGCAAGCTTAGATGAATTGGTAAAGATTATTTGAGTCCTTGGTGGTCCATTCATCTGACCGTAGACCAGTGCCACTTTTGATTTCGCAATATTTTGTTAATTAATTAGTCTCGATTATCATTTTCAAGTAAAGATCATTTCCTTCGTGAGTACATTCACCGACTCCACCAAATACGGATACGTGGATGTAGGCTTTAAACTAAACCATATTGTTTGATTATAGCTTTATTTTCCTTTCGATTGAGTATCTTGGATTATCAGAATTGTTGATGCCATAAAATAGCACCAAAATTACCGCAAATCACTAATGCACTGTGGTTTAGAAAAATGACTGCAAGTCAACCTAGTGACGAAGCTACAGACAAATGGGAGGCCCTGAGAATGGAGAGTTCTTCGTATGTGCCGCTCCGATTTTCAAGACCAGAAGCTGCAAACACAGAATAAAGTTAAGGGGTGCCGGATCTTTCGCCGGCGTTAATCCTCCGATACCCAAGTCAGTCAAAGATTCACTGTTTTGGGTGTAAAGATTGGTAAGAAAAATGTACCCGAAAAGAAGTCCCCCTTTAGCTGGTTTCTTCCATGTTTTCATGGTAATTTTGGCCCCCAGCTTGCCTTCATCATCGTCATCTCATTATTTCATGTGTCATAATTATATGAGCCGTTTTGGTATGGCAATAATCATGGGAGACTGGTTGTAGCTTAATTTCTGTGAGTAAGAGAATGAGTGATGATTGCTTCCTTTCTGGACGCCTCCAAACAGGTAAAGGAGGCCTCCAAACAGGTAACGACTGTTACTCTTTTTCCGTTTATTGGCTCCTAGCTCGGTAGGAAGCCTTATTGTCTAGTAAGTTTATTTGCAGCGAGTGTCCCGGCGAGTGATTTAATTAATTTAATCCGAGCTCGGTACTTGGTTTGGCTTGCATAGCTGGGTTTTAAGCCATAAACTCGGAAGGCATATGATCACACTACCGGGTCACTTCATTTCATTTTGAAATGAATCACCCGACAAACCCTGAATGGAAATTTTACTCCTTTCCCATTTTACCGGAAATATCACCCACAAGAACTAACAAGGTTTTCTGTAGTAGTTCATCTCTACCAATTTTTATCTTAAGAATCACTTTAATTTCTTTTGACATTCTTTTAACAAAAGCCCTTCGGATTCACACAGGTGATTGGCTCCTCATAAGAGTAAATATGTACTACAATCAAATTGAGAGCTCTTGGGAATAGTAACTTAATTTTAAAAGTCAGTTTCCATGCTTCTTTCTTAATTTTATCTGTAATTTTATGCTTTCTTTAACTAACAGAAAATTAAACTATACCAAGTCCTTAAGAAGCAAATTATAAACGAACAAAGGAAGTTTTCTTTGATTTTTCAATTTCAATATCTGAACAAAGTTCAGCACAAACCACTACAGCCAAAACATTAACAGGGATACAAATAAGTGACAATAAAGAATATAGACACTAGAGATTTTCTCTACTCTTTTTTTGATTTCGAAAGCGCTTTCTTCCGCTGTGCAAGCATGTAGGTGTACATATGAGGACTACCTGCAGTTGACCATGGCATAAAAATTGATCAGCAACAACCAAGTGAATGATAACAACAAAGTGAATTACGTGAAGACAAATGTCTGAGTTCATGCCTGGCACATAGAGTCCGAGGACAAGAATTGCACTATAGAAGTAATCGAAGGAGAAATTCCATTTGTTGGGCATCCTTACACAATACAATTCAGATTCCTGCAAATGTTGTTATATTTAGATAACATATCACAACTATACAGCTTCATGCTGCTGCTGTATTAGAACAAAATTGCTCTTAAAAGTGAATGGCACATAAAACATATTACAGAGATAATCACCGAGCAGAGCATAGTATAAAGTGATTGAAGGACGAAGCTCTTTTCCCCCAACTTTTTTCCTTCTATGGAACTCTTGTCTATCCTATGTATTTGGGATCAACAGAGAGGTGCAAACTAGAGATACGAAAAAGTTCAATGCCTATCATAACATGTCAGGTCTATCAATCAAACACTGGGTTGCTAAGGTAAAAAAGAAGCACTTATACAAGCTGGAAAGATGCCCTTTCCAGTCTACTTGACCAATCCTGTCATAGGATGACGCAAGAAGAGCTAAAGAGCCAAAAAGAGGAAAGTCAGAATTTTTATTTATGGAGAAACTTGCTACTTCAGTTAATAAAGATGTGAACAATGAATTGCCTTTAGGGAAATTACATATAAGAAGTTCCTTGACTAAGAAGGTCTTTCATGCTCTAAGGCCATTGTTACTGCAGTAGATGCTATTTAAGCCACATCTTTAACACGATAAAATCACTTGGCATCAACAGGAAAAATTTACTTTAATAAATGGTAATCTATCTATAAACTTATTGCTATTAACTAGTTCAGCTGGTTGGATCTCTTGAAGTCGTACAAGTATTAGAATGTAATACCACTTACAGCTGGGTTTAAGGGCATTTAGTTTGAATTTGGGAAGAGATGGGTAATGATCAAACAGTAGAAAATATATATACAGATATATTCATTGTGAAAAACTATAGTCCTGGTACAGAGAGTACATATAAGAGAAATCTTTTACCTTTATGTATGGAAGGGCATAATATATTAAACCAACTTCACTGGTGATGCCAGTTGGATACAGCAACAGAAATGTACTATACCTGCATGGAAAAATGTAATATTTAATGAAATAATCACAGAGGACTCAATCACTCCAATTCAGATCCAGTGAGCACAAACTCAGATTATACCTCAGCCATAAGAGCCATGAAGGTGTGAAACCAAATGCCTCCTTCACTCCGAAGAAAGAATACCGAATAATCTGAAATTACAAAGCAATTAAAAGATATTCAGTTTGGTCCTAATCTAGCCCTGTATTAATAACTGAACGTGGCTGACACAAACAATCATCATATCAAGAGATACAACTAATACTAATATACTTAGGAAACCATTCTCCCAATGAGAATACTAGTCGTAGAATAGCTCAATTATAGCCCATTATACATCACATACAAAAAAGAAATAGTTCTTGCTGCAAGTTGTTTTGATGAGCTGCAGTCATGCTCAATTTTTAAGAAAAAATCATAGAACAAAATTACAAAATTATTCTCCCATAACAAGAGAAATAGAATGCTAATTAGCTTAAGTTAAAAGTGATGAATGGTGGCTTCACTTATCAATACATGTCGTATAGAAAAATATGCTGAGTTTACCTAACTCTACCATTTCAATAGATTTATCCCTGCAAAGTGAGTGCAGGAGAACTGGAATCTGAACTATGGTTGCAGAAAAAATACCCTTATAGCAATCTTAACTAGGTAACACTAATTAAATTACTCTGTTCTTCTACTTCACCTTTTAACAATATCAATAATCCTCCTAAATCAGAACAAGATGAGCACAAAAAGCACTCAAACTCAAGCCACACCCCTATGTGAACGGCAAATTTCACAAGCATCTGGTGTCCATATATCTGCCAAGTACCATTTTCTAATCCCAATAGAGAAAATACTTCAATACACTTGCATAAGAATGGAGCAAACTGAAAATAAAAACCATAGAGAACAAACACCTCAAATGGTTGACAAATTAAATCAAAGATCGCATGATTACCCACCTCGGTTATGGACCAGCTGATGACCAATGAACTTACAAGTATATGAGTCTGAACCTGCCAAATCAAAAACTTCATCAGTTTGATTAATTAACCAAAATGCTTAAATAATAGAAGGAAAAACTATTACTCTAGTAAGATTGGTCATATAACACAGGTTCCGAACCTGAGGAAAACTCCATAATATGCCCCATGTTACAAACAACCTTGAACCAATCTGTGGCAATGTTGCTGTTATAGGAGATCTCACCAAGCCTTTTCAATACACAAAACATAAAACTATAACATCAATTGACTTGTTTTTCGAAAGCAAAATTGTGTTACTCAAAGTCAATTAGAAAGAACTTACCTACTAGGCCATGAAGAATCTGTTCCATCCACAACAAGATTAAGAAAAAAGTCAAAACAATGAATCAAATCAAACGCAAAATGGACCAAAAAGATAAAAAAAAACCCGCGTGTACCTCCAAAACGGCAGCAGTTTGGGCGAGCTGGAGAGGCTTCTCGACAGCACTGTATACGTGCTTGTGCCCAGATTCATTTAAAGTCTTCAAAGCAAGGAACAAAACCTGACACCTGAAAACAAGTTGTGAAAGCTTGTTACTACAAAACCCAGATGCAGAAAGAGTGAGAGAGATCCGTAAAGAATCGAACTTGCCATCCGACGAAGACAGTCCAGTTATAAACGAGCAGATATAGGCGCCTGAGAAGGGTTAAAAATCCCGCCATTTGAGAGCGAAATGAAAATGTAACAAAAAGGTAAGTGGCTTTAGCGAGGGAGAAAAAATTGATTTATAATGGAGAAACTATGGAGACTATTACGAGCAATTAAAGGGCTAGACAGAGACCTTCAGAACTACAACTACAACAGTCAGCGGCTAGAGGCGAACCAACAAACTAAGATTAAATTGATATCTAGTTGGCCGTTGGGGCAGATGACTGATAACTTGAGCTGTTCAACCACTTGTGATCTAACATGTTATTTATTACTACTCATTGTCATGTGGCTTTGATTGCAACGACAAAAATACCGTTTCAATCTGTCAATAATAATGATCCACCTGATACGAAATTAGCAAATTAAGGTTCACCTTAGTAGCATTTCGAATCGGGGGAAACGATGATAAACCCCAATTAAATTTTAAAAAAATACTTAATCTCATATTTTTATTAAAATAATATTTATATCAAAAAATTCTTAAAAAATTAATACTTACATTTCAAATATTTGGGGGATAAATGTTAATTTTAGGAAAATAATATTAATTTTTTGGAAGATAAGTGTTAATTTAGTAAAAGTGTGGGGTTAAGTGGTTTTTTGAAATCTAATTGGGGGGTTAAAGTAAATTCCCCTTTCGAATTGCCATAATATAAGAAAAATTTATAAAATAATCAAAACTAATAAGAGACTTGAAAAAGGATCGTGAGCTTAAAATTTTAAATATTATAATCATAAATTGACATATAAATATGTCTTTTTTTTTTTTTTAATTGTTAAGCATTAAGAAGAATTATTAAGAATTAGAGAGTTTGTCAGTTAACCAATTTGTGTATAAATTTTTTTAAAATATGATTATTTTTTAAAAAATCTTTTTAATTTTGATTATTTTTTAAATTATACTATATAATATCACGATAGATCAAACTAATTTATATTATATCACATTTATCCATATGATTAAGCATGAAAGGTGAATGCTAAATTTTGGGTATTTGTGTTCAAGATTTTGGATTTTGATTATTTGTGTGTTTAATAAAGTTATAAACTATTGGATAGACTATTAGAGGGGAATTTTTCTATTTTCTATTTTCTTTTTTAATTGGTACTAGTTGTTGAACTTCCTTCCACCTACTGCTAAATTAGGTAAATTTTATGTTTATGAGATACAAAAATGTATCAATTATCTTTTTTGTAAAAAACAATAACAATATTTGTAGATGATATTTGTGGCTTTTCTAGGCAATATCTAAAACATCCTATTCGTTCAATTGAGTTTTCAATATCGATAAATTGCCATATGTCAAGCTCTGGTGTGAACGGCATCCTGTCGAGATTAGAGAACATTGCTCACCTTGCAAGACAAGTGGCCAAAGACAACGGAAGACTACGATGATATATCGGTTAACTGAGACGAGAACAATCTCGAAAAGCGGCAGAAGTGTTCACGAGTTGTAGTTCACAGTGGTAAAGAGACCTTCCCCGTATTAGTATAAACAAGTCCCAAGAGGCCTTTCCGACCTAGAACCTACCGAGATGGAACACCAACTCGATAAGGGGCTGATATCCCTTTCGATTGCAAGAATGGTCAGAGCGTTCATGCCACTTGTTGGAAATGGACAAACAGAGCTTATGCCATTAAAGGAAAAGGTTATAAAAAGGTAACTATTACTCAAAATAAGGTAATGGCTCTTTGAAGGTGAAATTACTTGCAAAAGTCACTAGAAAAAAGCTCTTCCATCTCCTTGATCATCTTCCGGCAAACATTGCCCATCCTCCTTCCTTAATCTTAATTGCCATTGTTCATCATCTCCATCTCCTGCTTTCGGTTATCACCATCATTGTGAAACACACCAAACGAGTCCTTTGTCAAACACTTGGTCACAGGGTTATCACTAGTGAGAAACTTGGCTCCCTGGTCCTCTTTCTTTCTTTGCATCTTAGCTTCAGCAGCTGGGTTCTGTGAAATCTTCTTAGAAATAAGGCAATAGAAGGAAATATAAAAGGCTTTATGAGTTGGCTTTCCCAAAACATCTCACCTCATCATTTCCAGCTCCTGTAGAAGTAATATTTGTGTTAGACGTCATCAGAGTGCAACAAGCTCATGTGTCAGACGCTATCAAACATTTTTGTCAAAAGTCATCAGACTTACCTAGTTAGTTTTAATTGAAGCAACTTGCACACTCACGCAAACCCAGGTTTCCACTCATTTTTCATGACATATTCAAAGCTCAACCTCATGTAAATCATATAAGGCACTTTTAATTGGACTGGCACTCTCCAATAGCCTACCTAGCCCATCCTACGAATATCGGCTACCGAGCTCCACCTTCCATCACTAAGGCAATTTCTTTCCCTTATCGCCCAATCTTCCAAGGTGCCGTCTACCGAGCTCCACATCCAAGAGCTACTCCGTCAACCCAGCTGCAACCACCTTCCAAAGGCATCACAGTCATTTCCTACAGTTTAGTGTACACGTGTCTTACATTTAATTAGTGCAATTTTTCTGCATCAAAATATTAAATGTGATAGTTTATAAAAGTCAATAATCCTATCTACATATGAGAAATGTTATGATGTAATTAATTAGGGTAGTTACTATAAGGTGTAAGAGGATTTAAAATTTGAGGTACAAGGATTTTTTTTCTACGATTGCATCCTTTCTCACCATAAAATTTTGTTTGTTTAATTTTTAATTTATTATCTATTTTAACTTTCAATGGATGCATATGCATTTATCCAACTAGAAGATACCACATTTTCGTATGACATCAAATGAATGACGACTTATCCAATATATCATTCAAATCATTAAAGATTTTAGAGAACCAACTTGTAACCTTAAAAACTTATAATACAAAGTTGATTAGTCATTAGTGTTGTTTGAAATCTTAATGCATTGTACCATCAAAGTCTTCTTAAACTTAATTAATGCATGTGCCATGTCGGGAATTTATGGGCATTTAATGGGTGAAATCGTAGTTGAGTGTTGAGCCACTCCTTGTGCATCCAGATTATGGTTTAATTAGCTCGTAAATGCTACTGATTTCTATTACTTTTAACAGAATTTTTTTTTTTTTTTTTTGGTTATTCTATCTTGTTTTCTTGTCAAGGTAGCTTTGAGTTTAAGCTCATTCAAATACAGTTTCAAAATTTCTAAATAGGAGGTTCCAAATCAAATAGATGGACCAGTGAAAACCCTATCTTTTTAAATTGTAGCTTAGTCCAAGCCCAGACCCTGATGGTTGGCAGAGCTGGACTTAGATATCAAGGCCCATTGGCCTCTATAACACCCATGAACTAGAATTACAAAAAAAAAAAAAAAAAAAAAAAAAAATATTTAGCACCAGTTATTATCTCATTGGATCCTTATGATCAACTTTTGTATTTTTATTTATTTATTTATTCTTTTATAAATATGAATATCTAGCTAAAAATTACCAAGGGTGAAGTACCTTTGACGACATGTTGAAATGATTTTGATGTTGGATTTTGATTTTTCGGCTTTGTAAAATTGTCTTTACCCAAAACAGGTCTACTTAATTGACAGAACTCAAACCTTATAAACTAATCTATAATCTAATTTGCTAACAGTGTGGGATATGACGTAACTTTAAAAGACAAGTTTACACTAATATTTGAAGTACTATTATACAAAACATCAACTTATACAATTTAATTATTCAATATGACATAATACAACATCAATAGATGATTGATTAATTATCCATCAATATTATTAAAAAAATAACTAATGTAGATGAGTCATTTTAAAATAGTTCAATTTTTTCTTTGAAAAAAAAGTGTGGATTATATTTCTATTTGATGTGCTACTGCATTAAATTATAATTACACTCCTATTTTGATAAGACACAAATAGACCCACTAGAAAATGGTATATTAGTAAACTTTGAGCATATCTAGTATCCAATTAGATTTTGAACAATCTTAACAAATATTTAAAGTGCTTTTGCAAAAGGGTGATTCCATAACAAAAATATAACTCTAAGCTGTTGACACGATCCATGAAAAAGATTGAGAAAGTTTGTGAAATATTCGAAATAGCAAAAGCACTTCCCCTCCATTGATTAAAGTAATTAAAAGCCATAACTTTTATTGTAACCGTTTCACCATTTCATAATCACTTTTATTCCATTTATTCCTCACCAAAGTTTGATAAAAAAATTAATTTTGATATTAAAATTTCAAACTATAATATTAATAATGAAAGAGGTAATTAATATATATATAGTCCCATATTTATTGGTGTTGTTTGAATTTGGTACAGGTTAAGAAAGTTAGAATATTAAATGATATTATCCTTTTTTATCTAAAGCAATTAATTATTTTTTAGGTTGTTAAATACTAAATTTTTATCCATAATTTTTAAATTTTTTATCAAATAACTTCTATCGCTAATATTTTAAAAAGATAAAAATTTCACCATTTCTATTATTTTTATTTTATTTTATTTTATAAGGGGTAAACTTTTAAATTTTACACCTTATTTTCATAGTAAAGAATTACAAAAATAGACTCAAACTAGATGGAGTGTTTGAAATTGATTTGTTTTTTGAAAATTTAATTGCTATGAGTTTGCGTTCAACTAGAGTAGTGTTCAACATGTTCAACAATGTGTGTCGACAGTTTGATGATGTGTGTCAAATAGCATTGAATACATTTCATAATGTTTGATAGCGTTTATCAAGTATTAGATAGTATTGAACGCTAACTCCATAGGTTACGATGTTTAAATTTTGTAAGAGTATGTTAAATTTTAATGAGATCCCATAATTTAGGACAAAATTATGAAATTATCCATCTAAAAAATTAAAAGGAAACAAAAAAAGAGAAAATCATGACGCGTTGAAGAACATATATTTCTTATCTTAGGGGGAAACAGAATTTCATGAACCTTGAAGAAGACCAAATATAATTTACGCTTATATTATAAGGATAATCTTTACGTGTTATAAAGAAACGTAATAAGTTTTAAAAATTTGTATTTAATAATGAAAACTCATTAAATTACCGTAAAATTTGTATTCAATTAATTGTTTTATTCAATTTGATTAAAAAACTTACTTTCGAAGATATTTTTAATAATTTTTATATAACTTTTTTGAAATTAATATATTTCATTTAAATTATAGTAATTTGATTCACAAGAAGGTACGGTGGTTGTTTGATAGAGGGTTGAGTGTAGGGTCCATTTAATACTCCATTCTCGTAAAACTTAAAAGAGAGAGAATTGTGTCGGTGGTCAGAGAAAAGTAAAAACTTTAATCAAAAGTACACACGAACACAACTCAACGGTCTGATGCCCTAACGTTACCTTCGCCTCAAACATACAGGACATAACATATCTGATAACCCAACAAAAGAAGTGAGGAGAAGCCGTTACCAGTATTTTAGTATTTAGTGTTGTGCTGTGAAAAAACTGAGTTGTGAAGTGGAGTGAAGTGAAGCGAATCTGTGAATGTGATTACAAGTGCAGGGCAAGGCGAGTGTTAAGTAGTTTGACGCACAAAATCTTTTAGAGTTGTGCTTGTGCTTTGTTTGTCCCGGAGGCAGTGGGGGGACCCTTGAAACTGACACGTTTTCTGTCATTAACCCAACTCCAACTGCACAGGTGTCCATGTGATGTGAGTGAAGATGCCTTAAAACATTGACAGAAAGAGAGGTGATGGAGATATAAAGACACGACTTACCTGTTGACACAAGAGAGAAAGAGGGTAGTAGTACATGTGATTATGGTTGCTGCTGCTGCTGCTGCTTTTCTTTACCATTCAATGCTCTCGGTTGTATTATAGATTGATATCATCAACTATTTTAACACGGTTTGGTATCTCAGGCTGAGCTTGGAAAATGAAGTTTCACTACAAGAATTTTTATGCTTATCCGCCTCAAAGGGGAGGAGCTCTTGCTGGTCTTTTTGTGCTTCTTTTCCCAGTTTTATTGCCTAGTTTGTTCAGCCCATTAAGCCATGCTTCCCCTTCCATGTTCTCGGTATAAAAAGTTTCTTTCATCTGGCTTGTTTTATTTTATTTTCTTTATTTTCATGTTTTTTTGAGGGGATGGAAAATGGGTTCTGGATATGTGTTAATGGATGTCTAATGTTGGAGTTTGGGGAAATATTATCTCTGTTATTGTTTGTGTGAAGTTATATTTTAGGAATTTTGCTTTAATATAAAGTGATGGAGGGAAAATGGAACTCTGAAGCCAGGTGTTGAAAAGTATTGAGTGTTGCTAGAAGTGGAAAAAAGGGTTTGGCGTAAAATGTGAAACCAAATGTTTGGGGATGTTGAGTTTTTGGTAGAAAGAAAAAAAAAAATAAAATCAGTCACGGTATGGGACAAGTTGAGATGAGATGAGGTCTGGTGGTAACTATGACAGCTTGGAACGTTTTTATTGGTTGATATATGGGTTTGATGAGATCAATTATTTGGCTTTACTCAGGTCTCAGGTTTTGCCAAAGACATTTTCTGATCAAAATGGTGCTTGACAAGTAGTTTGTGTTTTCTGAGTACTGCCTAGGTGACCTCAGATTGGGGTTCTGGTTTATTTATGCTTCATGGAAGTTTTTGTAGATGTTTTTATGTGCTCCTGGAAATCACAAATCAGAAGGGAGGAGGAGATGGAAATTGGTGCATAGAGAATCTTCGTAGTGTTAGATTGTGGGTTGAACTGATTTGACTGCATTTTTCTTAATTGGTTACGAGTGTTGAACCTTTTTATTTCTTGTCAAATGATTAATTATGCTAGTAGTAGTCTAGGAATGTTGTTTATCAATTAAATCTAGTTACAGCTTATTCAGAGGCAAGCATGGACAAGAGACCTTGAAAGATAATATCAATGACGCCCAATATGCATGAAACTGTTTTCTTGCAAAAAGTTCAACTGACATCTGGAATTCCCCGAAGAAAACTAAGTTAGATTGAACCTTGGTCCTCTGAGATTGAAAAAATGATAAAATTGTTTGGGGTATTATTTTTGTTCGTAGCATTGATGTTGAGATTTTATATCTTGGAAAACATGTGTAATTAAGGTATATATATTATAAAAGAATGATTTCTCATTATATATGTTACTATATGTACATTCTCATGGATAACTCTCGGATCTCTAAAGTCGAATGCCACTTTATTTAAATGTTGGCTGTTTTATGCAGGAATGGAATGCTCCAAAACCTACGCACTTACCTCTACTCAAGAGTGCTTTGCAATTGCAAAAAGTGAGTAGCAGTCTGTTGAGCAGATGTTTCTAGGGAGTGTTGTATAGTAATGACACAATCATTTTGTTTACATCTGATTGATTTCTCTATGCTGCACTAGTTTAGGAGTGTTTCAATGAAATAAGTCACAATTTATTGAGACAGCCATAAAACATGGACAAAGATAACTATGATGGTAAGATGGCACTCAACATTGTGTCACTTGGACAAAGATAACTATGATGGTAACGATGGCACTCAACATTGAAACCTGGAAGTCTCTGCATATAAGTGAGTTAGATTGGAGGTGGACCTTGCTGCATGGATGAAAACAAGGCAAAGTTATTTGTGGTAGTATTTTTGCTCTGGACATTCTCATAACAAAACATTCACTTTTTTTTTTTTTTCTTCTTGAAAAGCATGTGGAGTATGGACATACGGAATTTATCAAGATAATATGTTTGTTCTGTTGTCTTTGTTTAATGCATTTAAATTAATATCCACTGCCTCATTGACCTTAGTGCCGCTTATCTGATTTCTATAGTGGCAGTCAATTTTTGTAAATGAGGAAAATTTGTGTGCATCAGAACATGCATGTAATTATGAATAATCTGGAACTATGTAAAATTTACCATTTGTGGGTAATTTGTACTATTTTAACAAAGAGGTTTGTTTATGCAGGATTCAAATGCTTCAAAGCCTAGGCATTTACCTTTATTCAAGAGTGCTTTACAGCGCCAAAGTGTAAGTAACATTCTTTCCAGTGGTGTACGTTCTCCAAAAAAATTTCCTTTTTTCGAGTTGTAAAATCCCCATTTTGATTCCCTTTCTATCTCATTCAGTCAAATGAAAAGCAATCTGATCTCTGGGTTCCTTTGGTTGATCAAGGATTTAGACCATGCGTTGAATCGGCAAAATCTTCTTGTAAGTGAGAGGAAATAAGTTATAGTCATATAAGTTTTGACTATTAAAGTTCCGATACCAATGTCTTTACTTTTTTATTTGCCATTAAATTTTAATTGTTCATACATCTAATTATTCTTCAACATATTCATCCATTGTTTGAAACAGCATTACCTCAGAAATCTCAGGGATACGTTCAGGTATTTCTTGATGGAGGGCTGAACCAGCAGAGAATGGGGGTAGGTACTTGCAAAGATTTTAGTTCATGGCTTTCCCTGTTATCTACAGTTGCCAAGCATGGAAAAGCGTAGAATTTCTATTCTTCTTGAATATATCTTGCAGTCATTTATGTGCTATATAAAAAGTTTTAACCATTCACTTAAATGTTAATTCTTATTATTTTATTATAATACGAATAATTACTTAAGTTGGTTCCGCCAGATATGTGATGCAGTTGCTGTTGCTAAAATACTGAATGCAACACTAGTGATTCCACATCTTGAAATAAATCCTGTTTGGCAGGATTCTAGGTATTTCTTGAAGATGCAACCTTAACTTTTCATTCCCTCATCTAATTGTATATAAATTTTTTTTTAGTTCTTGAGGAAGACGTCACTCAGATGTTTTGCTTATTTTCACCTGCAGTTCCTTCATGGATATCTTTGATGTTGATCATTTTATTGAAGTATTGAAAGATGATATTTCTATTGTCAAAGAGCTTCCTGATGAATTCTTTTGGAGCACAAGGGAGTACTATGCCGCAGCTATTCGAGCTACCAGAATCAAAACAGCTCCTGTTCATGCTTCAGCTAACTGGTATCTGGAGAATGTCTTACCCGTACTGGAGAGGTTGGTAGTTAGTAGAATTTCTTGTTTCAGATGTGGAGTTGTGATATTCTTTGAAATACTTATGCCAATTTTTCAGTAATGTTATCAAGTCCAATATTTCATTTCTATTTCCGTTAACTTTGTTTTTCGAGATAACATGCGTTATGTAGTTGTGATACCTCTTTCAATTTAGGTAGACAGTGGTACACTGAGGTTTGTAAACTTAATACAAGATTTTGAAAGTCTTTGATTGTCCAATAATAGTAGTTGAATTCAGTGTCACTCAATAATACCATATTCTTGATTTTTATTATGGATATTTGAGTTATTTTCTGCATGTGCATAGACAACTTGGAATTCCATAGCTAACAGTGTTCTACATGGTCCAGTTATGGGATTGCTGCAATTTCTCCATTCTCTCACCGTCTGACTTTTGACAACTTGCCGATGGACATTCAACGGCTACGCTGTAAAGCAAACTTTCAAGCATTGATTTTTGTTCCTCATATTAGAGCACTGGGGGATGCCCTTGTTAACCGCCTAAGGTATCCTTCAAGCCAAAATGGAGCAATTGGTAATAATTATCTGCATGAAATCATGGATACATATATCAAGCAAGAGCCAATGAAATTTGTTGTGCTACACCTCCGGTTTGATAAGGTATGACGTATACTATTATAGATTGAGATCCTTAGTTGTAAAGGGTTGGGTTGAGTTGAAGTTGGGGCTATTTTTTCACTTTTTAGTTTGTGAGCTTATCACGTATGGGAAGAAAAAGGGATTGAGATTCCTTTAAAATATGCTTTTCTTGTTATTTCCAATTTTTGTATATTGTGGTTTGCACATCTCCACAGAAAACTTAGTGGATGGAAGATTTGTCACCACTTGTAACGTTGATGTCCTTACATCAGTAAATGTAGCTTTCGTGACAGTAGGGTTTTAGGCTGCTTTATAGTTGAGATAACTAACTGATTCCATCTAGTAGAAAACATTTACTCTCTGCTTTGTATTATATGGCATCCATCAAAGGGGTTGGATAGCCCTGTTCTAGTGCATCACAGCTATTAACATTGTTACGACTCTGGGGGAAAGTTCTCTTATAATAATGTATTCTTAACATGTATTTAAGAATCCTATTTGACAGTTTTGAGTTTAGGTTGTAAGATATCTGTGCATACATTGTTTCATTTACCTTGTAAATCTGCAGGACATGGCAGCTCATTCAGCCTGTGATTTTGGTGGGGGCAAAGTGGAAAAATTAGCTCTGGCCAAGTACCGACAAAGGATTTGGCAAGGACGGGTCCTTAACTCCCAGTTCACTGATGAAGAGTTGAGGAGTCAGGGGCGATGCCCATTGACTCCCGAAGAAATTGGATTGCTGCTAGCAGCATTGGGCTTTGACAACAGTACTCGTCTTTATCTTGCCTCCCATAAGGTCTGTTAGCCTAGTAACTCAGTCTTGGCCATGTTACTCGACATTCTCTTTATGTTTACAAAATTGTAATTTGTATTTCTGTTTCCATGTTTTTTTATTTGTAAATGGTGCTGTTTTCAGGTATATGGTGGAGAAGCTAGGATTTCAGCTTTGCGAAGATTGTTTCCACTAATGGAAGATAAAAAGAGCCTTGCTTCTTCTGAAGAACGGGCAGGGATTAAGGGAAAGGCCTCTTTGTTAGCTGCACTTGATTACTATGTTAGTATGCACAGTGACATATTCATCTCGGCTTCACCAGGAAATATGCACAATGCGTTGGTGAGTACTATTATTATTGCTGGTTTTAAAGAGACATTAACTTTTTGATGCATCCACAAGAAGGTGGCATTTCAAACTAGCGCTGGGTTGATGAAATTCTGTGATGTCAACAGGTGGGACATCGAACTTTTGAGAACTTGAAGACTATAAGGCCTAATATGGCACTGTTGGGTCCACTGCTCCTAAACAAAAGCATTAGTTGGTCAGATTTTCAGCATGCAGTGGTTGAAGGACATGAAAACAGGCAAGGGCAGATAAGATTAAGGAAAGCAAAACAGTCCATATACACATATCCTGCTCCTGATTGCATGTGCCATGTCTAAGGTGATCCATTAGGTGCCAAAGGGTTTTAGGGTACTTTATCCATCAACTGATTCAGGCTTGTGACTATTTTTATCTTTTTAATGATTTTTATCAGCCTTATAAATAAGTAATGTTACCATTTCTATTAGTAGAACAAATCATGCAATATCTTAGTAATCAGGCGTGGTGTGTATTGGAGGTGGAAGCAATGTAGGATGGTCTTGTATTTGTCAACATCTTCTGGAATTTATACTTTTACCTATCATTCAATAGTATAAACTGTTTTTGATCTCTTTCCATTTATAAAGCTTAACATAGAATAGTCTTTTGTGTATTTGAGTGTGAGTGTGAGTGTGTGTGTGTGTGTCAAATGCTAGAGTGTATATGTCTTGGCTAAGAGATGTAATTCTCTTTGTTGCTTATCTGATAACTGGAGATATGATCAGAAGGGAAAATTGGAAGTTAACTGTGATTCTGTGTGAGTGTGTGTGTCAATTGCTAGAGTTTATATGTCTTGGCTAAGAGATGTAATTCTCTTTGCTGCTTATCTGATAACTGGAGATATGATCAGAAGGGAAAATTGGAAGTTAACTGTGATTCTGTAGAGGATTATTCATGCTCCTGTCGAGAGATGATTTGATTCTTAGTCTGTCGCCTGCTTAGGAAATTTGATAATTTACACACTTAAGAAAAGCTTCGGCTCCTCTTTTGTGTATGTGTGTGTCAAAAGCTACAGTTATATGCCTTGGCTAAAAGATGTAATTCTCTTTGCTGCTTATCTGATAACTGGAGATTTGATCAGAAGGGAAAATTGGAAGTTAAAGATGATTGCTCGTGCTCCTGTCAAGAGATGATTTGATTCTTAGTCTGTCGCCTGCTCAGGAAATTTGATAATTTACCCACTTAAGAGAAGCTTCGACTCCTCTTTTGTGTGTCAAATGCTACAGTTTATATATGCCTTGGCTAAGATATGTAACTCTCTTTGCTGCTTATCTGATACTGGAGATATGATCAGAAGGGATTATTGGAAATTAACTGTGATTCGGTAGAATTGTCAAGAGATGATTTGATTCTTAGTCTGTCGCCGGCTTAGGAAAATAATTTACACAATTAAGAAAAGCTTCGATTCCTCAGGAAACACCATTCTCTTGCTGCTAACAAAAGTACCATTCTAAGCAATGCTGGGAGTAGTAGTGCTGTGACCCATTTTTTGAGTAGTGGTGATGTGACCCGCTTTGTGAGTTAAAAGAGCTTTATCTCGGCAAAATTGTTAAGTACATTTTTCTAGTCAAGCTGAGTCGGAGAGAATAAAAAGAGAACTTCTAGAGGATGTTGTATTTTCTGGTATATCATTATAAATTGCTTAAAATCCGGTGGGTATCTTTAATTTTCTCATTTCTTGAATCTATTTGCTCCAGATCCAACAATGCAATGACCCCTTGCACAAATTTTTTCGAGTTGTAAAACTAAAGGAGTAGATTATCGATCTTTCTGATTGCTGGAGAATTAGGCTTGGGTTATAGTTTTTACTCGCGTAAATATGTGTCCGTTAGTCCTACTTCCTCTTGCTTCCTCTTCTCCCTCCATTCCACCGATGAAACTACTCTTACAAATTAAAGGTTTACGTCTTCGTAACTAAGGCAAGCATTAGAATGAAAAGGTGGGCTTACAGGTACATATATCTTGTTTGTTAAATTAAAATTCATTATACATCTACCAAATGCAAACCTACTCAAGTCTAAACCGTTGGGACCCCTTAGAGGTTGGTTTACTCAAGTCTAAACCGTTGGAACCCCTTAGAGATTCTAACCAGGGAGCACGAAGATCCCAAAAATGCATAATTTCTCCTTCAAAAGTGACTTCTCCAGTCAGGGAATGCATTAGATATTTACCTAAACTGGTAGGTTCTTGAACAGATCTCACGTTAGATGAAAGTTATCAATTCTGCTAAACCAGAGGAGCCAACGTAAATGACCTGAGGTCAACAATTCAAATAACCTGATTAATACATTTAAAAGACTTATATGGGCACTAAACATGAAGAATATACTGGGAACATATACAGTTTATGCCTTGGCTTGAGGAAAAAACACAGCTTCAGTGTAGGCTACAGAAGTCAACGATTCACAGTTGCAAGTAAAATATCTGCAACTACCCTAACTGATCTCGTTGACACCAGATGTTGCACTGGAAGGGGATGGAGGCTGACCATCTTTCCTTTCCTTCTCATCGGTTGCAGATCCATTTCCACTCCTGCATGCACTAGCCAGTTCCTTAACATCTGGTGGTTGAGGAGAAACCATATCTTCCTCTATTGGAAGGGTTCTCTTGGAGCCCTCCAATGCAACACCAAGAACTATATTTTCTTCTAATGCAGGCCTTGATATTTGTGGTTGGGGGACTGGCACCTTGTCTCCTTCCTGTTTTGACTCCTTCAGTCGACCTGCTTTGTCTGTACTGGTTTCTGATGAGGAAACTGAAGAATTATCAAACTTGCCACTCTGCGTGACATTCCCGTTGCTTGTAATCTTAGGTTGCTTGCTTTCAGGCAACTTTTTTTCTTTGGACGATTTATCAGAAACTGAGCCCACAACCTTGGGTTCAGAAACTGACTTTTCTGCAACTTTAAAGTTAGTCTTTGGGACAGATTTTGATGTTGATTTCATTGATACTTCTTCACCAACATTGGAATTAGACATGGATGCTGCTGCACCATTTTGGTCCTCCCTAGTGTCTAAATTTGGTTTTTCGGCAATCTTTGCATCTACCTTGGAATCGGATTTATCTGCCTTGGAGTCGGACTTTGGAGTTCCTCCAACTTTAGAATCTGCTTTGGTGTCAGGTGTAGCCCGGGATGTGGTCTTACCATCTTGCTCTCCACTTGGGCGTGATGAACGATTTTGAGATTTTGTTTTATCTTCATTGATCTTGTAGGATGGTTCAATTAGTAGCAGAGGACGGTTAGATGCCACTCCACCACGGTTATGGATTGAATCTGCATATGGTACATTCTCCAACTCAGCATCACTGAATATTTTTTGCACTGTGCGGATTGGGGTGGCGAGTCGGGCTCTGTGATGGCTGATAACTCTAAGGAGATCCAACATTATAGCTTCCTGTTTCATCCAACATAGAACTTAACAATGAGTTTATTCAGGAATTATAACTAAAATGGGATGCCTACCCACAGACCAATAAGTTAAAATAACTAAAGCTCTTTTCACTGCCAAAAGATGACCAAAGATAAGGCTGAAGAAACATAATCACCACCTCAATAAAGCTAGAAATAAACAAAGCAAAATCAATAAAATCAGGTCCTTTCAGTTATATAGCTTATGAAAATAGTACCCAACTTCTACATTTCCCCCAATTTTTATTTTTTTAAATTTTTCATAAGAAAGCATAAAATCTCAAAAGAAATTGATCTGAAATGGAACTTCAAATCCTATAATCTGTTACCTATACATGTATAAAATGTAATTCTTCAAAACAGGTATTGGAAGCATATGGAAATGGACCAAAAAAAGAAATAAAAAAACCTGACATACCAATGTCAACATAAATGACCCATTTATCATGGGGACAATCAGGTTTGATTAACAACACTGTAATGACTAATCTAGCTCTGAAATTAGGAGGAACCATGACTTGCACTGTTGGATTTGTATTATATGATAGGGAAAAATGAAATCACTATGATCCACCAAGTGAATTAAACAGAGAACAATAAAATTAACTTTCAAATTTAGCTGATTGAGACATGATGGCATTTTTTACAAACAATGAACAACAATTTATAAGTGATAAAACAATCACATTTGAAACTGATGGAAACAATCACATCTTTCAATTTTTCACTTGCAAGATGTTCCAGTATATTGTATTATTGCTGTTATTAGTGCATGATGTCTCTCAACTAACTGAAATACAGGCTATATTTGTTATGAAAGGTAGAACTACTAGAGGTAAAATATCATACCTTGACACATAGATACTCTTCATAATGTGAGGTCTTCACAAAACAGGACACCAAGATCTGCAAAACACCAAAAACAGATTCAAATATATATCAAAGTAATATTAAAGAAATTAAAAATGACCGACTGTACAGAATTTATTGTTCCACATAAACTCATTGGAAGATATTCTGCAAGCCACTTCACTAACTTCTTCAGTGGAAATTAATGTACACCAACAGCCTAGCTATCTTGCTCTTTCACTGAATTATTACTCCCTATAAATGTTCTCCGTCCTTTTCTTACACATAGAGCACATATTAACAGATTAGTACAGGAGACTTGTTAGGCTCCATTGTGCCAAAATTAACAGTAAATTCCTTATAAAAAATTTCAACCAACATCTAAATTGAGAATTTCAAGTAAGCATGTTAACAGGCATTCTATATCCAAGTTGTTTTGCTAAGATTGTATTATTCAAGAACATGATTAAAAAAAAAGGATGTATTTACAGTCAATTATGATCCTTTATTCAGTTTTAATTCAATTCAGAATTTAAAATTTTCTCTAGTTTAGTTTCTTCTAAGAAAAAAAGAATTTAATTTTAGGAATTACTTTGGATTTGGATTTTAAGTTCCTAGACATATCAGTGACATGAAAGTCCTAAATTGTAGTTATTATCAACAACTGATCCTGCCAAAGCATAGACCCATGAGGGATAATACTTAATATTGACATGACAAACTTTCATATTTTTGTGTGAAGTGGACCTTCTCCCTACTCAAACCTGTGCTCATCTAATGTAGTAATGTGGGAAAGAAGAAAAAAATAAGAGAATTTTGGCTCTTTCATACTGGATGTTTTACAGTTGTTAAATGGAAAAGATTATGTCTGTCAAGATTATTAAAATGTAATTTATAATGCTTCTCATAAGGCAAACAAGCATAGATGTGATAAACATAAAACGGACATAAGAATTATGATGAACAGAATTATCACTTTATTAGATAATTAGACAAATAACACTAACCAGAAGAGCTTGATTTTCAGGATTGACATTGTCCAGAAAGACTCTTCTATGCAACTTCTGCTGCTCAACTTGAGGATTTTTGGCCAAGACTTTGCGCATGTCAGCAACAATATTCTGCAAGCAAAATGCCCACAAACATTTAATTGAAAGAGATATCATAGCACAACTCTAAAACGGCAATTGCCATTAAGGTAGACTACCTAGATAACTCACATTAATCTTATTAACGTCCAAATGGCTAATGGCTAGGTGAGTTTTGATACGCCAATGACTTTTTTGGCTAAGATTTCTCACAACATTCACTGTGAACTTATGGTTTGGAATATGAACAGCTTCACGATCTTCACCCCTCACAATTGTGGGTGACCACCAACCCACATGCTGCAGACAGTTAAAAATAGAAAGATGAGTATAAGAAAAAATATACTTTGACGTTTTCAAAGGACAAAATTAATCCCTATATTATATGATAACTCTGCATGTATAACATACATCCACAAATTTGTTTACAAATAGAAGTTTAGAACAAATAGTACAGCATATTTAGGTTAGGGGCTCTGCCATTTTACTGGAGCCATTTGGTTAGAGTTGGGTGCCCAAATACAGACCTCAACAGTACCGGACACTTCATAGCCTTCAATTTTTGTTTGTATCCATTCATTCACAACAAAAGGCCGAGTTGCATGAATCATTGCACTTGAGAGAAAGTTTGTGAATATCTGAAGCAAAAAAAAAAAAAAAAAAAAAAAAAAAAAANTTAACAAAAAAAAAAAAAAAAAAAAAAAAAAAAACTGTTAAGTTTTGAAGGTCTAGAAAGCCACAAGTTAAAATGATACTACTCTGTACCTCTCGACCAGCAAGAGTCAGCAATACTGTCCCAAGACCTCCAGCCGTTAGCCACTTCTGGGTAGAGAAACCAAGCAACTCCATGAACAGTGAAATAGAAGCTACCCATACTGCAGAGTATATAGCTTTCCCTGCAAATTGGAAACCCATCTGTACAAAAAGAAGTTAAATTATTCATTGAATGGTTAGAATTTCAGGTTGTCAAACAAGATAAATTAGAAATGAAAATGAAAGATCATGAGCTTATGAAACAGTCATCAAAACTTCCAAATATGAATACATCATCAAATTCAAAGGTAAAAATATTCCGGGCCCTCAACATCATAATAAATATATAGCCATACTTGAGGTGCTCCTTTGCTTTATACAATCATCAACAACACTAAATGATTTGAAAAATGCCAATTCGCCTCTAAGTTATTTGAATAATGTCATCTAAGTTATTTGAATAATATCAATTTGCCTTTATGGGAAATGAGATGACTAATGTACCCAGAGGGCACCAAGAGTGACACACCCCATACCTATCATGTCATGACAACCCATTCCAAACTATAACTATTTCTTGAACTTTTCAACGATATGAGATAAATATAAAGTACAATAAGAGCTGTATAAATATAGGAAATCCACTGGAAGCAGAATTCGTAAAGGCATAAAGGAAAGGGCAAGGATCCAACCAAAGGAATGAAATGCATACGTAGCCCAGTAAGTGAAGTTCCCATGTTTCAGTACTAGAAAGTGCCACCAAAAAACTAATATACATCTAGGATGGGTAATGAAAATGAGTTAAATTATGTTAGAAGCCTTGGTATATACATTTCTTGTATCGCTAGAATCACTAGTCTCCATGAAGAACTTCTGTGCTTGCTGAATTACACTGCACAAGAAAATTTAGCCATAATTAGTGGTCATGGAAACAATAGCCAATAAACACTGAAA
The DNA here is from genome assembly GCA_026212285.1 of Bursera cuneata. NCBI lineage: Eukaryota > Viridiplantae > Streptophyta > Magnoliopsida > Sapindales > Burseraceae > Bursera > Bursera cuneata. The sequence goes on from JANLJB010031230.1 coordinate 28,646, forward strand.
CACACCCCCATTACATTAAGCTATAAATGTTTGTCTTTGTTACCGCATTTGCATTTGTGGTTTTGATTGTGTCAATCCATGTACTATACATTTGAGGGTATGTGTTAGAGTTTACATACTATGGTTGGTCATCTTTACCTATAAGTTTAACTTTAGGGTTAAGTGGTTACTTTTAACAATTTCTTAATATTGGTTAATAATCATTCATAAAAGCAGATTGAAGAAGAACACTACTGGAAATTTTGACCATGAAAAGCAGAAGAAAATTGTACCATAAAAAAACTACAATACGCTAAATGCTTATGTCAAAGAGAAACCCTGAACAACATTAGCAACTCCATAATGCACAAGCAACCTACCAGTCTTAGTCTGTCATATCAAACTCAAGAAGACTCTGTAAGCCATTTCAAGAAAAAGAATAAGGCACAGATAATCCACTCACCTTGATAAACAATAGGCAAAGGCTAGGACGGTTGACAATGATCTCACAAAATTCAAAAGTCGCAACTTAACTACCATACTAGCTTCTGTACGCAAAACTATAGGATCTAGCACTCTGCAAGATAACTCTTATCAGTATCCTAATTAAAACAACTGAAAACTATGCTTTCACATGGAAAAGTAAATATAGCTTTTATTGTAACTCAGTAATGCAGCAACAGCCAAACCTGCAAATGAGTATAGCTCCAGACCAAAGCAGCAAAGGCTGAATATAAGAAGTCATGGCCTGGTGTGTTCTACTCTTTTTCCAACTATTATCATTCTTCTGCAAAATATTGCTGATATTAGGTAATGCTTCAAGTGCATCAACCTGGTTTACAGAGGGCATGCCAATGGAAATACAGTAACACAACAAAAAGATGAAAATCTAAGAAATTGCACATACATGGAAGAGTAGATTTCTGCTCTGGCGCAAAAGCGGCCCAAGACCCCAAACAGCAAAAATAATAATACCAATTGCTGGAACCAACTTAAGTACAACAGGACTACCCTGTAGAACATTATGTGATCTGTGTGATAAAAAAATTAGTAACATATACTCGAAATAGAGAAACAGAAAAATTGAGCATTATATAATCTGAATGTTTAAGAGAAAGATTAGTATGGCATAAAATATCGTGGAGCAGAAATTTGCTGGAGAAAAAAAATAGAACAAAAGAAATAATAAAAATCTACAGCACTCAAAACTATTTGAATGAAGAAAAAAGATTCAAAATATTTTGTGACCAAAACCCACAAAAACATCATGATATGAACTTTCCCAAAGCAAAGTAGCATAAACATTAGATAGAACAAAAATTGTTCATTAGACAATTAAAACAAGCTGCAGAAGAAACAATGAAACAAGCTATATCCATGATTATAAATGATATACTTAACAAAGCATGAAGTTGAATAAGCAAAGTCAGCCATTGTGTGCAGATGCATAAATATTTATAAATAATTAAGTAAATGAAAAGAAGAGAATTACTTAGTTAATGCCGTTAAAGCAGCTTTCACGGATGGAAATTGACATGCTTGGCCTGGTAAAGGAGAAAAATTGCACCTAATACTGTTACTTCTATAAGGTACAGAATGTATTGGCCTGTACGAACTGCCTGAGAGATGAATACTCCAAGAATATTGTTGCCTAGACTGTAACAGAGTAGACATTCCAAACTTTGTGAGGATGTCATTAAAGTTTCTATAACACTAGAAGTATCAATAAGAGACTAACACACTAGGCAATCATTGCAAGAAACAACGTAAATTCTGGCACAAAGAAGATCTGTTCCGAAAGAAAAAGTCCTGGGTAATGCATCTATCTGATATATAAGTCACCAATCATGCCCATATAGCAAACTTATATATGGCATCAAAATTTTGTTGGGCAACCATCATACCTGCATGTAACATAACTACGTGGTCCTGAAAACACCTATATCCAAAATTTCTGTCACTTGCAAAAAGAAAACATACCAAAGCACGTGAAGTAACCTTGGCGCTCAGTAAATGTAAGTTGCCCCTTCCCATTACATTCTGTACCTTGAACTGTTTCTTGAGGCCCTGGTTCCTGCAAAGTCCCAAGTCATGGGACAATTGCAAGGAACCAGCAATCACCATTGTTGGATGAACCTGAGCAAACCAATTTCGACAGCACAACTTCACAAACTGCTGCAAAATATTAGAAGTTAAAAATACGATATTATTGCACCTAAATTAATCAATTGTGTGTAAATTGATTCATAGATAATAACCATCTATCTTCATAAACTAATCAGTATATCGTTTCCAATAAAAACTTACAAATTAAAATGATATCTGATGGAAACCCTAAAAACGAAATAAAACATCCCAAAATTCTCATAATTTCAAATTCATGAGTTGAATTCAACTTTCCAAGCTGTTTATTCATAGCCTCCGTTAGCGTATTCAATGAAGAGATATTAAACCAAAAGAAATAATACAGAAACTACAATCAGTTTGTAAAACGAAGAAAATAAAAAAAATTAAAAAAAAAACTCACTTGAAAATGAATTATTTAAGAAATATTGAGAGATTGCTAAAAGTAATGGAATTTTTATATGAATGAAATTACCTGGCAATCAAAAGCTTGACGATGAAGCGGAGAATTTCAGGCCTCTATAGCTTCGAGGCAATTTTGTCACGTTTGTTCTTTCTGCAAATTTTTCAATTTTTTTTTTTTTAATAATTTTCTCTGGAGGCGCTGAGACGGGGAGACCTGAGAGAGCGAGTTTCCTGTGCCAAAGTAACCACCAAATTCCGTGCACTTTCGGCACCATTTGCTATTCTGGTGACGATTTTGCCACGTGGATTGCCACGTCAGGTATGTAAAGCTCTTGCCTGCCTGCCTTGGAAAAAAAAAATTATTTGTAAGTTGACAAATGAATAAAAGTAAATTCTTAAAAGACAAAAAGTAAATTAAAAATATGTTCTACAAAATTTAGATATTATAATTTTATTGAATAGATACATAATTTTTTTTATTTTTATTATTAAATTTTATCACTCGATAACATATATTATTCAATATAATATTTGACATATTCGATAATATCAATGATTAAATATATAATAATTTTAATACCTAATCTATTTTTTAAATTCATTCCTCAGTTTAGTCCTTTTTTATTTATTATAAAAAAATTATCTTCTTTCTTTTTTGAGAAATTATAATATTTTATAAAATTTCACAATAGAAACAAAAAATTAAAATTGAACCGGAAGACTCTTAACAATTGACAACTTGTTTAAAACTTATAAAACAAAAATTACGGTATAATAAATATCAAAATAATCCAAATTTAAAAAAAAAAATTTAATAACCCGGAATTGGGCCTCCACTCTATCCTTGTGGCCGAGGTCACCCTCACCCACTCTTGTACCATTTTTATTCTTATTTATTTATTATTTAAAAAAAAAAGTAATTATTATGCATCGAATAAATTCTGAGTCCTGTCCTTAACTTATGAAGATAGGTAACTAGAGTGTATTTATGAATGTTATAGGTAATTAGATTGTATTTATGAATGTTCATGTAAAAAAATGCTTTATAAAGGAGTCATGCTCATGCTACATACGCAAATTTATATAATATGCCAATAATGTGAAAACTATTCGGGACTCATACTTTGAATGCTTTCTTCACAATGTTATATATATATAATTGTATTTTTGTTTATTTAAAAATTCATTTAACAGTACCTAGACACTCTCAAATGCGCTCTTTATTTGTGAAGTTGATATTATAGCAAGATGTAATTTGTCTTCCTTTCTTAGCTGGGTTATGTTGTATATTTATAGATCTACAATGGTCTATGCGCAGAATTAATTACAACTAAGTTTTTGTCTATCTGCTCAGTGTGTTTCTTTTTCTCATCCAAGTAAGTGATTTCTTGCATACCATGCAGGAGATATTCTTTAGTTGGACTCACAAAATTGATCGTTTCCAAAGGACTGGCATGTATACCTATTTGTTCAATGCTGTTCTTTGATGATGAGGATAGGAACATCCAAGCTGTAAGCATCCAGCTTAAATTTATTATTGCTTTTGGCTTCTATAACATCTAAAAGTTATTGATATCTTAGAATGGCATGTAGTTATTTAAAAAATGTTCTGCTTTTCTGGTTTAGAACAGAAATTTTCTAAAACCTTAAGTGGTTGCAGGTATCAGAAATGGGAGTAACCAAGCATTCTGGTCGATGATGGGGTAAACCTTGATGCTTTGAAGCAGGGATTATCTGAATTTTGTCAAAAGTCAGGTTCCTTAAATGGGGGCAGCAGCGACTACATTTTTAATTTTAGAAGTATGATTCTGCTGATTATGTTGTACGTTTAGAAATACCATCAAATTAGATATTGTAGCAGTATCATATATTTGTTGTATTGCGTCCATTTAAACCCTCAAATGGGAAATTATTTCCAACATATTTTATTGTTACAACGTCTGCCTTACATAGTTATTGAACAATATTGCTTTTAGCAATCTTTTTTCTTTCTGGAATGGGAAGTATCTGACTGCAAGTTTCCTAGCTAGGTAAGTTTTCTGTCTTCGATCTCTTTATAGTTCCTAACCTTCTTTAGCTTAATCATCAACATTTAAGTGTATTCCTGCATTTGAACAAACTTCAGTTTTCTTTCTATTCTCTCTTAACATTTTCATGAAAAAAACTGATTAATTGTCCACTTATTTGTTAAATGACAGGCATTTTATACTTCTTTTCCACGCTACTTAAGTATCAGAAGCAGCATTTAAGTATATCAAATTTCTTTAGGGTGCAGTGAGATGTAAAATTTGCTCTTTCTTTCTTTTTTTTTTTTTTTTTTTTTGGCTNTTTTGGGTGCAGTGAGATGTAAAATTTGCTCTTTCTTTCTTTTTTTTTTTTTTTTTTTTGGCTCTGCCAAAGTAAAAGCAACAACTTAAAAAGAAACAAGCTGGTTGCTTTATGAAAATTGATCTCCATTCGTGGTACATTGCCACTGGCAGAAACAAGCTTGTACACACATGAATTTTCATGTACACCCTGAAAACATAATTCACGCTTTACACTCCCTTTCAATATTTCAAAGCCCATGCTTAAGGAAGAATTACCCTATCATACAAGCCATATAATGAGCTAATTAAGTTGTCTAAATGGTGATCTTCCTCCTAGAACAGCCTCAAATTTCCTCATCGTGGGTGAATGATGGGCATTCACATTTTCTTTTACAGAATCAAAACGTTCATTATCACCTTCCAAGACCTCAACTGAACCGTTGCCATCAAAAGACTGCACTATGCTTCCCAGGATTCCCAACAGTTGCATGTCTTCACCAGAGAACTTACTGATTTTTTCATCCAACCCTCCCATAAAACTCAACAAGTTTTCCCTCTCTGATGACAACTTTTCGACATTTTCAAGTAAATTCCGTTTTTCACTCTTGAGCTCTTCAATTAAGATATCTGAAGCTGTCAGTTTTGCCTCCATTTGATTAGTCAGTCTCTTCATTTCCAATTGCTTCACTTCCAGTTCAGCTTCAATCTCTTGCGCTTGCTGCTTTGAATGAGAGAAGAATTTGTCCTGCAATTCCAGTTTCTGCTGTATATGAGAAATCTCATCTTCCAGCTCTACAATCATCAACTTTTTCTCTTCAATTTCAAGCATAGCCAAAGTCTCAGCTGCAGAAATCTTCTCCCATGCTTCAAGGACCAAATTCATTTCTGCTTGCTTCTCAGCAAGCTGTGAAGAAAAAGAGTTTAATGAGCTATTAAATTTCTGTTCCAATGACCTCACAAGCTGCAAGAGATCATATACTTTCTGGCTTTTCTCTTCAACTAGCTGGGTGAGATTCTCTTTTTCATGCTCAAATGATCGTTCTGCCCCTATTTGAGTGAGCAGGGCACTTTCGAGCTCTCTCCTCAACGTCTCTTGCTCCAGACATCCAATCTCTCTCTGAAGATCCTCCAAAATCTTGTCCTTCTCCTTTGTAATTCTTAAAAAGCTCTCCTTCTCTGACTCAAAGGACATTGCTGTCTCCATTCTTTCATTACTAATGGCAGCCTCTAATTCTTTTGTTTTGAGCTTTTGCTCCAGCAACACGACCTGCTCCTGGAAATTTCTTATTCTGCTGTCTTTCTCTTCTATTATACGGAGAAGTCCACTGATCTCTTGTTTGGCGGTTTCCCCAACCTCTACTTGTGCAAGAAGAGAAGCTTCTAATTCTTTACGCAACTCCTGACTTTCTTCAAGGTCAAACTTTAGACGTTCAATAATAGACTTCCATATCCACAATTCAAATTCAATTTGATGCCCTTCACTGGTTTTGTCTGCCAACTCAGAGTTTGCTACATCTAAGGCATCACAAACTTCTCTAAGTTTCCTTTTTGCGTCACTTTCCATCTGCAGAGCTTGCTCTTCTAAGTGAACTCGGCCCCTCGATGATTCCTCAAACAGTTCCTTGTACTTCTCAAGTTCTTTCTGCATCAGGACATGCTGCTCTTCAATTTGATCCAAGGACTCAACCCTCATTGATAGTGTTGCTACCTTCTCACACTCATCCACTAACTCTGATTTTGCTGTGTCTAAGGCATCACAAACCTCTTTGATTTTCTCCTTTGAGTCTTTTTCCATCTGCAAAGCTTGCTCCTTTAGCTGAAGTTGACACCTGGATGATTCCTCCAGCATTTCTTTATACCTCTCTACTTCCTTCTGCATCAGGAGATTCTGCTCTTCTATGTTATCCAAGGACTCAACCCTCCTTGATAAACATTCTGCCTTCTCACGTTCTTCAGCCAATCCAAGTCTTGCTGCGTCTAAGGCCACATAAACTTCTCTAAGTTTTTCCTTTGAGTCTCTTTCCATCAGCAAAGCTTGCTCTTTTAACTGATTCTGGCACCTAGATGATTCTTCAAACATTTCCTTATACTTTTCAAGCTCTTTCTCTGCTACGAACCGCTGCTCTTCAAGACGATCCAAGTTCTCAACCATACTTGATAAAGATGCTGCCTTCTCATGCTCTTTGGCCAATTCAAAATTTGCTGTATCTAAGGCATCACAGACTTCACTAAGTTTTTCTCTGTAGTCACTTTCCATCTGCGAAGCTTTCTCTTTCAAGTGATTTTGACACCTGGATGATTCTTCAAGAATCTCCTTGTACCTATCGAGCTCCTTCTGCATTAGAAGCCCTTGCTCTTCAATAAGATCAAGGGACTCAATCCTCCTCAACAAAGATGCTGTCTTCTTTTGTTCTTCTTCAATTTCTATCCGAGCTTTAGCCAAATCAGCAGTCTTCATCTCCAGCTGCTTTGTCAGTGAAGAAACATTCTCTTCTCTCTCTTTGATGTGGAGATCCCTTTCATCCTCAACATGTGCAAGCTTTAATTTAGCCTCAGATACTCCTGCTTTCAACAGCAGTAACATCACAGAACTCTCCTCATTCTGCATTTTCAACTGCAATGCTAAAGAGTGACAATCCTCCAGTTCCATCTTGAGCTCTTCTAGTGCTGCATCCTTTCTTTCTACCTCAGACCTGTAGTCATGCAACTCCCCATACATTTTCTCCAGTTGAGAGCTCCATTCAGCTTCTCTAGCTCTAAGATTTGCAGAACAGTCTCTGTGCAACTGCTCCAAGCTTTTGAGCTTGTTCCGCAATTTTGCTAGGGAAGAAGCGCTTCCTGCTTTGTGAATCTGATCTTCCTGGAGTTCTTTAAGGGATGTCAGCAGCTCTTGATTTTCTTGCTCTAGCTTGCCTGCTCGATATTCCATTTCCTTGTGAAATGTCTCTTTTGTGCTCAATGAATGTCTAAGAGCCGCAATTTCCTTGTCTCTCTGCTCAGTCAGGCATTCCAGTTTTGACTTTGCATCCTGGTATTCAGCAAAAGTACTCTCATAGCGTGTTCTGAATTCGGAAACTTGAACTTCAAGGTACTTTCTGCGACTTTCTTCATGAGCCAGGGCTTGGTTGCACAACTGTAATCGGTTCTGAAGATCTCCTGAAATTCTGGTCTGAGAATCTAAGTTGGTTTGCAGTGAACTGATCTCATCAAGCAGTGTAGACCTTTCCTGCTCCCACTCTTTCTTACCTGCCCTGAACTGATCTTGGATCTTTTCATGTGCTTCTTCTAGATGTTTGAACTGCTCCTTCTTCCATTTTAGCTGATCTGCAACCTTTCCATACTCCTCCTCTAATTTGAGCAATATGTCATCTCTCTCTCTAAGTTCTTTGGAAGCTTTGGCTTTTCTCTCTGCCTCCAAACACTTCTTCTGTGAGGTCGATAAAAGTCCTTTGAGGCCTTCAATCTCTGCCTTAAATACATTAATCTTTTGTTCTTGATCAATATTCTTCTCGTTTGCCTCATCTAAAGCCAATACCAGCCCTCTATTTTCTTCTTCCCATTTTTGGCGCTTCTCATTACAATCAACTCTAAGCTTATTATTAGCAGCATTAAGGTGTTTGACGATAGATTCTTTTTCAATCAATCTGCATTTAAGATCTTCCAAGTGTTTCTTAATCTCAGAAATTTCCTCTGCCTTCTCATTTAATTCTTGAACCTGTTTCTCAACTTTTGAATTAGCTTCCTGAATCTTAGTGACTTGCTCATGGTGAGATTTCTTCAAGTTGTCACATAACTCTGCCATGCTTTTGCATTCTGCCCTGAGTTTCTCATTCTCAGCTCTAACGTCTTCCAATTCTTCATAGATCTTCTCCATTTCTTTCCTTTCCAAATATAGTCTAAAAAAAAAAATTACCTGTTTGTGAGAAAAATACAATTTTAGATAACAAGTTGAAGTGAATAATAACAAAAGTATGTCTCGAGAGGCAACAACAATATATACAAGTAGAAATCAAAGTTATGGCAATAAAAGAACTTCAACTCACACTAGATAAACTTCTGAATATCACTCATCAACTTATGACATGCAAATACACCTTGGTTTTTTAGTTTTTTAATGTCTCTCTTGACCCTAAAAGAAAGAATACGCTTTTATCTAAAGATAATAACAAAAGCATCCAATAGAAATTAGGCAATAGGAAACGCAATGCCAGTGTCATAGACTGATTTCATACTCGGCATTTGAACAAAAAATTTATTGCTTCTTTTTCTTCTCAGTTTCTACTTGGCAAGAAATGGTGTGAAATCACACATAACTTTTATGAAAACCTAGGTTAAATAACTCATCAATTAACAAACATCTAAGCATAACATACAAATAGGACCCTAATTAACTACACAAAACCAGAACATATATGCGAAGAAAAATATTAATAATAGTTATATATTGACAAGCCCATCATAAAAGCTTTAATTTAAATTAAAGTTTGAGACAAACTTCATTTAATGCCTCATTTGTCATAAAGCAAACTTAGGTAAAATTGAAAGAAACTCAGAATTTGAATATTTATCTTGATTTTGTTCAAAACCCAAGAAAACTGAGACCACCATCGAACTATGAAACTAAAACAACGTGAAAATAATCCAAGATCTATATTTTCCTTTTCTTTCCTCGACCTTCTTGGCTCAAAATTGAAGATTAACATTAAATCTAAAAAGAAAAACAAGAAGAATCCTACAAACAATAATGAATATAAACCAACATAGAAAATAACAAAGACCCTTGAAGCACATGAAGCATAAGAAAAAGAATATAACCTACTTTTACAGTAACAAGATGTTTGGTTGCTGAGAGTACGCAGGAAACGAAAAGGAAAAACGAATCGAAACGGACATTGTAAAGATACCCTCTTTGTTCCTGTAGTTTCTCAGTAACCAAACATTTTAAGGAGAAAAGGACAGAGACCGAGGTGAGTTTACCTGGTTTTGAGTTACAGATTTGCCATTTGAGAGGGTTTTGTGATTTCTGATTCTTGTAATCCTGTTTTTCAGAAAGAAAATGAAAGACAAAAAATGAGAGAGTAGTTGGAGAAAAGAGCCGTTAAGAGGGCTTTCGGATTTGAAAATTGTGTGACGGACGTTAACGGAGAAACAGCATTTATCTAACGACGTTAGTCTTGGATCTCTCGTACAGTTCTTAACCTTTCTGCTTTGTGCTTTCAAACGGACTACTAGCCGTTAGAGGAGGAACTTGGGCCGCGTTGAGGTTGATCTTTTCCAGTCCAGCTCGAGTCTGGCAAGCTTGGGCTGGGTTTATAATTTTCTGCTTTTGTTTTGGTTTTTTTTTTTTTTTATCAATTAAATTACAAAAATACTTTTCAAATTACTTGTTAAATTCTAGAAAATGGTATTTTTAATTTTTTTTCTCTTTTATTTCTTTTTTTTCATTTATATTTTATATTTTATTGAGTTTTCTCATGCCTAAATTTTAAATACGACTTAAATATATTCTATTTCCGTATCAAATAAAATTGTGATTAGTTCTTAATAGGTCAAATTTATTGGACACAAAAAATTATTGAATTTCATACGTTCTATGAATTAAAATAATGTAGAAATGTTTCACGAACCACTCATATGTTAAGTTGTATGAAAAAGTACCCAAAATGATTGATTGATTCAATAAGATTAAGCAAATCAAATCGTATGGGTTGATATTGTATTTTTAGAATTATGCATAGAAGACTTTATCTATGAAATGGTACATAGTTGATCATGAACGAGTAATTATACCAACTTAATAAGGAGAAATCAAAGACGAAAGAGAATCATAATAACCTTATAAAGGCATGATTCTTTTCGATAGTTTCAAAGAGTCATTGCGTGTCTAACCAAAGATGTAATCATCTCTTAGTATGATCAAAGCTATTTTAATTGATTGGATATGCATTTAATAAGAAGAAATGTGAACCGGTAGAGATATTTGAGACATATATTGCAAAATGACATGAGAATCCAACAACTTATTAAGACATTTTGTCACGGCATGTCGCTAGTGAAAACAAATCGAGCTGTCTATTCAGTAACGTGATGGTGAACATATCATAGCATACGAGCATATCATATACTGTAAAGCCAAATCTTGAAGAGATCATCGTCATAATCAGCAGAGTAGCTACCCTCGGCGCCGCCCAAGCATGGTGTAGTGGACTCGGTCTTGGCATTGTTCTTGTTCTTGTGTTTGAGCCGCACATGGGTTTTCAATAGTCTTTTCGTGACTCAGTATATTCTGTCACCATGTGAATACATTGATTTTGTTTTGATTTATCTACATGAGATTTTAATGAATTGTAACCTCCAACAACAATCTACTAAAAGGAATTGAGGGTCATAATGAGATTGAATAATCTCCAAAGACAATTGATTTGGATATGTATCTACCGAAGCAAAGGGTTGTTTCTTCGTTTTCACCCACTTGAGAAAACAGTAGAGAATATGGACAAACACAGATGATGTAATCAAAGAAGAAGTAAGAACAATTTATTAACCAAAAATCAATCGAAAGAGAGCCATGATTTGTGACCACTCATTCTTTCCCTCGCCCGATTTGAAATCAATTGGGCAAATTATATGAATCCAAGTTTAAAAGGCGAAATTAAGTAGCACAAATGTCTAGGAGTCAACAATCAGGTTTAGAAATGCAAACACACACGACATTTGTGACATAAATCTATTTTGGTGATGATGACCACAAATAATTTTTTAAGATCTCATTTCCCAATCCTTGGAAGAGGAATGATTATCCGAGTTTTGTCTTTTATACATTGAACAAACCAGGAAAGGGAAAGGAAGTGATGAGTCATCTCAATTTGGTGGGAGCCAAAATTTTTGAGAGGTCACATAAATTTCAATGCTTTAATTGGCAGGTGTCATATAGGGAAATACAAGGCATTTGTCCTCATACTTGTAAGTGCTCAATCAACAATAATATTATACTCTCGTTTGAGTTTTGAGTAATTTTTTAATTCGTTAAGACTCTATTATTGGATAGAATGAATACAAAATCATTGGATTATTTTGAATTTCATATACCAAATCATCTTCTTCTACTAAGTAAGGATCGGGATCATAGTATTTTTAAACTATTTTCAGTTCGATAATATTAATAATAGATATCAATTAATCTAAACCAATAATTATTATAAATTTAGTAAAACTAAGAAAAATCTCAGTCAAGAGTATCATAAATTATGCTAAATGTTGGAACTCTCCAGAGTTGCACTAAGTCTCCACTTGTCTACTCTGATAACTTCTTTTGGGTACAACTTTAACAATCTAATAGCAAAGGATTGTCCTTAGTCCTTTACATTTATATATAAGAGCCACACAACTCAACTCTTGGTTGATTTTGCAAATCTAGGGACCCAGCTGCTCCGGCCCCCGTGAAAATTCATCTTCACCACTCTGCCATCATAGCGAGGCAAAGAAAATGTTACATCAATCTTTTTGTCGTTTTAATGGTGCAAAAGCACATGGGAAGTGCTTCATCATCGAAGTAGAAGAAGTAGAAAAGTTGGCCAAGCTAACCTCTCATCTCATGTCTGGTTAGTGCAAGTGGGCAAGAGGAAGATACAACTTTATATGTACTTCAAAGTTCTTTCTCTCCTTCTCACAAACCTTTGATTGCACAAGTGGGATTTTGTTTTTATGTTTTGTTTTTAATGGAAGAAATTCTAACGGTCCGTCTTTAATTTAGTATAAGACCTTACGACAATATTTGAATATGTGCGATCACTTACAAATTGCGTATATTAAACAAGTGTATATAAATATTTTTATAATTTTTATATAACTCGAATAGAAGATATTTGGCTTTTCAACTCATCTTAAATTATTATAATTGGAATTGTTGTTTGAATAGCTTTACAACCAATTTGACTATCCTAATATGGACTTAAATAATCATAATGGGTACAAATAAGGTGTTCTTATGCTCCAAAGTGATGCATAATGGGAGATTTTTATATCGTTAGTTGATATGCTTTGTCACCATTTCTATACTTAAATGAAAACCCACTTTTCCATATGAATATAAAAACAAAGCACACAAAATCAAAAGGTGTTTGGAACTTAATTAATCACTTATGGGATACCCATATGGGTATGCTACACATGCAATAGGAGAGTATGATTGGAGAACAAGAATGAAGATGTAGACCCAACAAGTTAAGAACCAAACCATGATTGATTAGACAATATTTGAATTAATTTAAAAAGCTACAGCTAGGCTATATATGGAAAACAAAAGAGTAGAATAGAATATTGTCCACTTTTCTTTTACGATGAAGCCGAAATTTCCTATGTAGACCTCCAAATTCATAGCCGAAATGTCAAGTAGTCTTACAAAGATTAATTAGAATATGAAATATTTATTGTGTAGTTGAATGGTTATTAATGCCCACTCCACTCTCTCCTCCAAGTCTAGCTAGCATCAAGGTGGGTCTTTGTCCCTTTTCTATCTTTAATCGCTTTCATCTCTTTTCTTCTTTTCATATGTGAAGGGGCCGTAAATATTGAGGATAGTTGGCCTTCTCTTCTTCACTATCTTAACGTGCAAAGAGAAAGAGAAATGAAATGAAAATTTTAATTTCATACCCAATTTATCTTGTTATTCTTACTATATCTCTAGCTTCCAAAACTCTACTTATATTTAGAAAAGGCCTTGCATATGTGCCCAATCCAAAGCCAAACGAATGACTTTATTAATTTTTGTGGAGAAAATTTAGTCCCACAAGAATAGATTCTTGCTAGGTGCACATTGTTTTTTAAAACTTTTAAGAGAGGCATGGTTCCGACCCATAAAGTAAAAGAAGGAAAAAGATAAGCAAAGAAGACGCTTATCACCAATCACTTCACTTTGATTTTTAGTATTTTTCTAGTCAACACATATATCTATAGAGCCAATATCCAAGTCTATCCATATACATATGTGCCCTTTTGATTGTTCATCAACCGATCATTTCCTTTGGAAAAAAAGGATCAAAGTAACTTCCTAATCGACCAATTTGTGGAAATTTAGGGCAAAAGGGAAAGTCCCTTCTGCCTTCTGCTTACTTATTATTGGCACTTGATCTATTCCCCTCCACTAATATTCATCACAAAAAACAAATACAAAAATATAAAATATTATGTTAAGATAGACTCATGATGTTGTCATATTTGTGACATTTAATGTAAATATATATAGAACATAACATGTTATTTAATCGTAGGCATGCATGATTCTATTAATACCATTATTTTTGTATTGTAATTAACACAAGTAGTACTACCATTTTGTAGATTGTGTTTGCGTTGACCTATTATTGATTTGGATTTTATTGAGTTAAAAATTGAAAATCGTATAAATTTTGAGATTTTTAACATGGGTTGTTATCCGTATGATGATCAAAATTGATTTAAGCAGAATATGAGTTTTAACATGAAAACATATTCATTTTGATTTTCGAGCTTCTTTTATGTGACCTAATAGATAGATGCCACGAAACTTTGTTATAGAATTGACTACTATTAACAACTTTAGGACTTTATGAACCTTTATTTAAGTTAAAGAGATACTATATGGCAATGGAATTATGTACACAAAAACTTTTATTAAAGATGATGAATGAATCCTATTCCCCAACATTTTTATATAGACAATGATGGACAAAGAATGAGGTGAGGATGAGCTTGTAGATAGCACAATGCCCACATAGCACAATGCCCACATGCTAGCAAGAAACCCCAAATTTATTCGCTTGACTTGGATAAAAAGAACAATGGGTTGACGATGATAGCTCAACCACTAAAAAATATAATCAAAATCTCTTCAATAATTATTTTTATTATACAATATTTTAAAGCCAATTTTTAATCTAGAATGAATTAAATTATGGTAATCTTGATACTAATTTTTAAATATATTCTATTAATCAAGAACATTTTCATGTTTAAAAAAAATGTATTTTTTGAAATATATTACATTAAAAATTCAAAAATTTGAATTAATTTTGAGTCAATGCCCAACCAATCTCTGCTATGAAGGTACCAAACCCTTATTTATCTCATTATTTCAAGGATGATTTTAAAGTTGTATCATAGAGACATTTATTTAAAATAATAAGAAATTATTACCATATTTTATATTTTAGGTAAGTTAATTATTTAATCTTGTGATTCCGCAACACTGGGCTGATCAAATTTACACGTGTCGGTAACTTGAACCGCACACACACGCAATGATTGGGTTGAAACCACCCACGTCAGCAAATTTGGACTGTTCTCATTCCCACTTGTCAGAAGATCAACGGTTGATATCCCATCACCATGATTTTTTTACTCATTTTTTGATCATCTCATCACCTCCGCGCCTACTGATCTCCACCGTCGGATGTTGCTTCGGAAAGGGAAAAAAAGGTTTTCTCTGTTTTTAAAAACAAAAACAAAATATTAAAAAGCGCCTATATAAAGAAGTGAGACGAGCTTTGTTACTTCATTTATCAGCAGAGGGGGGGAGAGAGAGAGAGAGGGGGGTGAAGATGAGCGAGAGCGAGAGATAGTTAGGCCTGTTTTGGTAATTTTTAGCCACCGTTTCTCTCTCCGGTGAAGAGTTTTTTCGGGTTCTTACGAACTCACTCACCAAGTCACTGAACATTTTCGTTTTGTTGCCTGTGAAAGTTCTACGTTTCTGGGGACTTTCCGGTTACATGGGGGAGTTTTTTACCGTTTGATCCTCCGTGATCACTGATAATATTCCAATTTTGTCCCTCAAGGTCTTGGCCTGGTTTTTTTAATCTATTATTTTTAAATGATCATTTTATTTTCTTTTTTGGTCGATGATTTTGAAACATCGAAGTTAAGGGCTAAACAAGATTTGATTTTTTGTTGGTTAAAGTTGGAAATTTTTGAGCTTTAACAGATTATCTATAAAAGAGAAAATTTAGTTGATGCAGAAGACGAAAGACAAACTTTTTGTTATTATTGAATATGCTTTAGCTTGATTTTGCTAGTTTTTGGCTTTTGTTAATGGTGTGGAAAGTTTGAGAGTAATGGGTTTGTTAGGTTGAATTCATATGTTTCTTTATTTAGTGTTTTATTAATCTTGAGTTTTTCCTGATATAGTGGTTACTGCAACAGGCATTAACCACTTGGAAAGAGCGTCAATTCCAATTCTTTTTGCCACCCCAATTTTGGTGTCAACAGATCATTTTTGCTTGCACTGCACATCAAAGAGTGGTCAAAATTTTGTGGGTAGATAGATGAAATGGCGGTTTCTTTGACTAGATTTTCATGGTGGTTATGGGGTGGGAATAAAGAGAAAGAGCCTGTTTCAAATGGGTCGTCTTTGAGTTCATCATCTAATGAGTGGACCAGCTTTGCGGATACTGTGAAATTCTCATCAACTAGAATAACTTCTTCACCGAGAAAGGTTAAGAAAAAGTGGCAAAGCAGGGAAGAGAGGAGGAAGGTTGAGAGGGAGTATGATGTTGTGTTGGTGCCATCAGATGGTGGTGTTTGCTCGTCAGGGTCTGAATCTGATGATTCTGATTGGTCCATAGGGTGGTTGGAGCGTCATGGGGCTGATTTCCAGAGTGATAATGAGTCTGACGATAGTTTTGCTGTGTTGGTTCCTTGTTATAAGCGTGGTTGCAAGCAGATAGCTGAGGCCTCAAACAACCAGCTCTTGAATGTTATCAAGAATCTACCAAATGAATTATCACCTGGTATGAGCTGTTACTATATCAAGCCTTTATTTTTTTTTACCCTCCCTCCTGCTTGGAATTTCTAGTTGTTAGAGTTATATGATTTGACGTAATTGCTTGACTGAGTGTGAATCGTAACCTTTAGTTGCTTAGTAAACCTAAGATCCTGTGAGTTATTGACTTTTGTGTGCAATTTCTGAAGACAAGTTGGCATTTTCTTCCGTGGTTGATTGTTCTTGGCTCTGGGGTCAAATCTGAAAGTTCCTTGGGTATGCGTGTTGAATTCTGGTGACTTTGAGAAAGTTTGTTTGTTATTGTTATTGAATTTATGTTAGATTGTTGATTTCATTTTTTACATGTGGTGGCACTAGTGTTACTGTCTTGTTGTTATTATTAGATCATAAGCGCGTGTGGGACTTTGGATATTGTTGATGCGATATAATTCACTGTGGATGCTGTAGCATAACTCTGGACTGATTGCTAGACTTTAGAGGAAAGATATCGGATTGAAGATGTCTCAGTTCTTCAAGCAGCTAGAGTCATTCTTGTAAGAATAAGATTGATGATAATTTCTCTTTGCGTAAATGGCCAAAGAAATTGGGGAACTTAAGTTCTGTTTTCCACGGCTCCAATAAGTTGACTGTAGCTTTTTTGTGGACCATATAGCCTCATCAATGAAAAAGGACTGCTTCCCCTCTTATTGTGTGCCCAAAGCATGTGAAGTCATGGTCCTTCACACTTTCAATATACAATTCCCTGTTCTGAAATTGTTTAGTGTGCTATTAAGGTGCCACTTGTTAACTTTGAGCAACTTTAATCTATTAGTTTTCGCATAAGTTCCCTTTCTCAATTAATTAGACTGATGGTTAGGTTGCATTGTACTTCATTAATGTTATTGCTTCTTTATTTTTATTGTCTAGTTGTTTTCTTGGTGGTGTCATTTCGGTAGAACTTGTCTTATTGTGTGGTTGGATGGTTTTATTTGCTGCCTTAACATTGATGAAAGGAAATTTGTCTTTCTGTTTCTGTCTTCATATTGGCCTAAAATTGTCATTTGGCTGAATTGCTCTTTGCACTTTGGTTGGATATGCAGAGGGAAATAACTTTATGGAGCAGTGGCTTTCTTCTCTTCAGAATTCGGAAGTCCACTATCCCATCATTCATGGGATGGCATTGCCAGAATAGTTCCTCCTGTGATGCATAAGAAGTATCAAATCTGCTAACGGTATGAAATAAGAGAATAAAACTAGATAAAATGACTTTTGAGCTGGAAAGCTAATTGGTAAGATCTGCATCAGCTTCTTGTATAGACGCACTGAGGATTTGCATCCCTGTCTGTTTAGAGTGAAGTCACTAGTTAAATTTGGTAACGACATTGTAGAAGACACTGGCATCTCCTAGTAATTGTCACATTTTGTTAGTCATAATCTGTGGTAGCAGATCAACCAGTTTGGGAAGCCTGGAAATGGTGGGAATTCTTTTGTAAATACTGATATCCATATGTGAATATGTGAAATATGTCTATGCTATTAGCTTCTTCACCATGTAAATAATTCTCATTTGTGCCAAGATTAAATGGCCAACTGCGTAATATACAAATGTCATGTTCCTTGATTATGAAATCGCACTTTCTTCTTAACTGTTCTCTTTGATTATCCTCAACTCCTAGCAGATCTCCTGTCAGAAGTTTTCTTGGAACTACTTGTTTGTTTCTTGAGAAAGTTCAATTGCTTAAGAATTGGTGTAGGTGAAATGTTCATCATTAAGTTCAGCCCCACCTGTATCTGTACCTGTGGCTCAATTATTTAACTGCTTTTGCTGACACAATTAGTGACCCACATCAGTTTTTGCCACCATATGTGCTCTGCTGCTAAACCATTAAAATGCAAATTTTGCTATTTTACCTTCAGGGGAACTCCTCAAGTATTTGGATATATTTTTGTAAATTAGTTCGATAATTAAACCCAAAGCATAAAATTAACATAGTGCTCTGTGCTCCCTACCTTAACACTCCATTGGATGTAACCTAACCAACCTGACTCTTGGCTGCTTTGCTCTCATGAACAAAACAGGAATCTTTTTATTCCCAGAGCAGGCAGTGCCTTGAGAACTGTCTCAAGCTAAAGGTAGAGTGGTAGGGGTGGTCCTGCCCTGAGGGCCACTTATGGTACTGTAGCTCTGAATTGTGTCAATGATGTCCTTCTGTCAGTTGAGTTGAAAGTCATGAAAAATTAGTAAAAGTGATTAAAAGAAGGATGATTCCTTGATTACCTTTTTCCGTAGTGGACCTCAACTAGCCAACCTTATCGACACTTGGTTGATGTTTCATTTATCAGTGTTGCCAGTTTTGATTCAATCAACTTGGCCCCTGATCACATGCCGTTTACACCCAATAACTTTTCTATAGGGTAAGTCGGTCCAATAATATCTTATTTTATATGATATGAATGTGCAGATTATATAGCATATTTATTTGACCTATTGTTACACAATTGTCTGTAAAGTGATTAATCTGAGAGATTCTTGGACGAAGCTTTAGCTCCAAGTCTCATCTTTTGACTCTCTTTTTTTTACCTTTTCCCAATTGTAAAAAAAAAATGGGTTCGTGGTGAGGTTCACACTTGTACTAGTTTTAGAATTCAAACCTTAGCTTGAAGTTGACAAATCGGTGTGGGCGAAACGCAACCTTGTAATGTACAATTTCTTCAAAAGAGATTGAAAGATTGATGCTGATGATATGAAATATCATGCAATGTTTCATATTATTAATGTCACATGTTATGCATCAATCTTATGTTTAATATTATTTTCTGTCATTAATATCTTCGACCATATTATTGACTAATTCTCCGTTGCTGAGTGACAAATATAATGTTTCACGTTATAATTTAATTGGTCACCTATCAAAAATAAAGTTAAATTATGCTTGGATTTATCAATTGGAATCTACAAACATAGATGTTACATGGATGAAAAAGAACAAAATTAAAGATCCAAATCGGCCATCTAATTTTCAATTAAAAGTAATTAAACAATAGGGTCTAGTGGACTTATAATGTTCGAAAAATGTCAAAGAAGACCCTACAAAAATTTAACGGAAATACCGGTATTAGCTCATCTCATTGTTCTTGTTTAGTTTTGATCCATGGGGCACCTCTAGTGTTATTTTCTTATAAAAAATTATTGGGGGTGAAAAATTATTTATAAGAGCACTCCTTTTATTCTGCGGTGCCCATTTGTCAAATCAAAGCTTAGGTTGCCTTGTATAATAAAAGAAGGAAAAGTAGGGATCTTATTCACAATCACAGTTGCATCCACTATGAAAGCCTAGGGTTGTCAGTGAAAGTTACTCCAGAAGACGTAAATTAATTAATTAAACAGCTATTAATTACAATAATTAATAATAAAACAGTATTTTAAAAATTATTATTTCTTTTTTACAGGGCCCAAAGCAATTAAAAAAAAAAGTGCTCTTTGCATTACACGCTGGCAAAGCCGGCCATGTAACGTGGCTCTATACAATTGGTTTGCTTTTGCGATTATCTAATTTGGTGTCCATTTAATTCCATTACTTTTTCTTGTTTGGTGAAACAAAATATGAAGATATTCCAAAGTGCTTTCGATATGAACAAGAAAGCCTTTAGGGTTTAATTATGTTGGAATTGAAGGCATAATGCCACCAATTCTTTGATATTTGTTAGATTTTTCATCTAAAATTAAGTGTATTATCAATTTAATCATTATAATATTATCTACCTGAAACTTTTTCTACAAATGGAATTTATTACATAAATAATTATTTAATAATATCATATTAATTTATATAAAAATGCAAAGTATGGAATGACCCATTTGATAAATATGTAATTAAAAGAAGAAAAAAGAAAAAGCACTTATTAGGAAGTGATTTTGCTTCCATGCACATCCTAAGTTTGGTAAATGAAATAATTAAATAATTAGAAGAAAAGGAAGAAGGGGAAGGCTCCAACACTGATTAGGCGGGCGAAGTTTGCTCCCCTCCATAAAGTGGGCATGCCCTCCATAAGCGCTTGCACGTTTCTTCACACAAAGTCGATCTTGTGTTGTATTGAATTGAATTGTGTTTCATCTCTACTTGTATTTCTCTTTCTCTTTTCAAAACTCTTCTTTTCTCGTCCCTTTTGCCTTCATGTCTTCTCTCCTTGTGCTGAGAGAAACATAATATACAATCGAAGAGAGAGAGGAAGAAAAGATATATAATATCTATGTATACTATATACATACATATATACACATATAGATAGGTAGTTTTTCCATGTTTGTGCTATTATAAAGACAGGAGAAAGAAAGCACGATCAAAACATGTTGCAGAGAGCTGCAAGCAATGCATATTCATGGTGGTGGGCTAGCCACGTCAGAACAAAGCAGTCCAAATGGCTCGAGCAGAACCTTCAAGGTATATTTTCAACTGGGTTCTTTTCAAAGATTTGATCATCGTCGGATTAATTAGATTGCTCTAGATCATCTCATGCATGTCCAAAACTGCTTGTTTTAATTTAAACGGTAATGCTTGGTTTAATTTAAACAAATTACAGTTTAGAATTATATTGATATGGTTTCTTAATTGAAGATGCTCAATCAAAATCAAGTTATGTGATGCACAAACTTAAATATGATGGAAACAGCTTGCAAATCATATAGTTGTGCTCTGTTTCTATGAGAACCATTGTTGTTAAATGAAGGTTTCATCATCAAAGATGTATATGATGGAGTCTGTATTCCTAAAAGCAAATTTTCCGGAATTCCATTTTGCTTAGCCCAGCATCAGACGAACCATGTACCAACTCAACTATACATATGTAGCATAGAAATGCATGCAGCCAATGATTTTTTCTTCTTTTTAATTTTCTAGGAGCATTGATTTTTCTGTTGATTTGTTCTTCGAATTTTGTTTGTCCCGAAATACTGTGAAACTTAAGGGAAAAATAATAATAATAACAGCAGCAGTCATATTTGATTTGTTTGTTACTTTGACTTCCTACTTTTCCTGTGTACTGGAATGTTTAGGAGATTCATATCATACTCCAAGTCCAAAGTTTTGCATTGTAGCAAAGAGGGGATAGACCAACTATTATCAAATCGATTTTAGGAAATCCATGAGCAACCACTGTAGCAGAAATATGTTTAGGAATATAAATAAATGAGGCCATCAGGCAGTTGAAAGGTGTATCTTTAATTTTGGTTATGAATGTAATTGCAGATTTGGAGGAAAAGGTAGGATATACGCTTAAACTTATTGAAGAAGATGGAGATTCCTTTGCCAAGAGAGCAGAAATGTACTACAAAAAGAGGCCAGAACTAATAAGCTTCGTTGAAGAAGCTTACCGAGCATATCGAGCCTTAGCTGAACGTTATGACCATATATCAACCGAGCTACAGAATGCCAACAACACCATTGCTGCTGTTTTCCCAGAAAAAGTCCAGTTTATGGATGAAGATGATGAAGATGCCTCGCCTAGAGTGATAAAGAGGTCAGACATTCAGAAAGGAAATATCCCAAATGTTCCAAATGCCCCTATAAAAGATTTAAAGAATGTCATAACAACCGCCACTAAGAAATTGCGACCCAGTAGGTCCAGAAAAGCTGCTGCTATAGTTGCCAAATCTGGTTTGAGCAAAGCTGAAGGGCTTGAGGAGATTGGCAAGCTTCAGAAAAAAATTCTGGCCCTACAAACCCAGAAAGAATTTGTCAAAAGCTCATACGAGGAGAAGCTGGCAAAGTACTGGGACATTGATAACCAGATCAGGGAAGAGCAGGGAAGGATTTACACTTTGCAAGATGAATTTGGAGCGGGCATAGTCATTGAAGATGACGATGCTCGGACTTTGATGGCATCAACAGCATTAAAATCATGCCAAGAGACAATGACTCTGTTGCAGGTAGAGATGTTAAATGGGTCTAACATAATTTAATGAACCACATCTTTTAAGTTTAATTTGAATATAAAATTATGTTTTATAGTTATCATACTACTAATTATTTTGCATCATATCGTGCCATATTTGTCATATTTGCTAGATATATTTTTATTTTATGTTAATTTTAATTTAATAAAATTTATATTATATTAATTATATGACCCGTTTGACATCCCAGGAGAAACATGGAAGATCAGCTGAGGAAGCAAAAGCAGAACACAAAAGTATTAAGGATTCTCAAGAGAAGTCCGAGTCTATCAAGGATGCGTCTGAGGTTGGGTCCAATGATTGTCTTTCTGTCACAGAAATGGCAGAGAAGATTGATGAACTTGTGAACAAGGTGCTTAGCTTGGACACTGCATTTATATCACAGACATCTTTCTTACAGAGGCTACAAACAGAGAATGATGAGCTTCAAACTCAAATTCAAATCTTGGAAGGTGGAAAGGCAATGCTAATCAATAGCAAAAATGAGTTAAGCAATAAGCTGGTCATGATGGAAGAAAACTTGCATCGGCTTCAAGGTCTTAACAGTAATGTCAAAGACCAGAATAACAACCTCCAAACATTTAGTAGTGAAGCTCATATTCCACGATTAAATGCTGAGAAGCTGCAAAGTCTAAAGCCAGACAAGGAGCTTCAGCATTCATCACAAAAAGAGGACAAATCCACAGATCAAGGCAAGTTGCAGGAGGTAGATAAGCCAGATGAGGAGCTTCAGCATTCATCACAAAAAGAGGACAAATCTACAGTTCAAGGCAACTTGCAGGAGGTAGATGGACAAGAAGGTGTGCTGAATCGTAATGATGGACCCAATAGACTGCAGATTGTGAAGCTACCCATGGAGAAGCCAGATGAGGAGCCTCAGTATTCATCACAAAAAGAGCACAAATCCACAGTTCAAGGGAAGTCGCAAGAGGTAGATGGACAAGAAGGTGTGCTGAATCCTAATGATGGTCCCATTAGACTGCAGAATGTGAAGCTACCCGAGGAGGGTGAGGTCAAACATTCATCAGAAAATGATAAGACACCACAGAAGGAGGAGATGTCCACTGTTCAAGTCAAGTCACAAAAGGAGATAGATGGACAAGAAGGTGAAAATAATTCTAATGGTGGTCTCCAGAGACGGCAGAGTGTGAAGCTACCTGAGGTTCAATCTTCATCCAAAAAAGAGAAGACATCTGCTGTTAAAGTTCAATCTCAGAAACAGTTTGAAGGATCTGAATGTGCACCTAACCTTGCCGACAACAAACAGCATTGTGAGAAGCCAACTAAGGAGCTCAAGGTCTCAAGTTCAATTCAAAAAGAAGAAAAGGTTATGGAAGTTGCAAAGCATACAAAAGAACATGATCTTTCTACTATGCCAGGAAATCAAGGAGAAGTTTTTAGTCGTTCCCATTCAAATGTTGAACCTTCTAATATTTTAGAAAAGAGTCCAGACCAGATGACACAAGAAAAAGTTGACAACCAAGCTTCATCACAAGCACCAAATAATTATCTCAATGTTGAAAGGGAAGAACAGGCGACCGAACAATGGGATGAGCCAGATAGGAAAAAGAAGTTGAATGGTATGGAAAATAGAGAAAAAGTCTTGTTGACAGAGTATACGAAAGTATTACAGAACTATACAGAGGTCAAGAAGAAGCTTGATGAGGAAGGCATACAAACCGCTGAAGAAGGCAAAGAAACATGGGAAAACATCTCAGAGATGACAGTGCAGCTTGAAGAACTGAGAAGTGATAATGCCAAGAAGGATGAAGAGATAAGAGTTTTGCGAGAGAAATTGAGCATTCTGCAGGCAGAGACTGATGATAATAACAAATTAGACTATCAACGCACTGAACAAAAAGTAACTGTGATTGAAACACCAAGAACTCAGCCTGTAGAGAAAGAAGACATCAAGGTTATTCCGGTAGACCAATCTCAAACTACTTCAGCAATCGAAGAAAATTTCAGGATGAGCATTGATGAACTGTTAGAGGAAAACTTAGACTTTTGGTTAAGATTCAGCACTACGTTCCATCAGATACAGAAATTCGAAACTGAAGTCAAAGATTTGGAGGCTGAGGTATTAAAAGTCCAGGACAAAAAAAAGAAGCACTCGGAAAGTAGTAGTATAAAATATTCTCTGAAATCAGATATAAGACCATTACACAATCACCTGAGAGAGATACGGACTGAACTAACACTGTGGATGGAGAAAAGTGCGTTACTAAAAGAGGAACTGACAGCCAGGTTCTCATCTTTATGCCACATTCAAGAAGAAATAACTGGGGCTTTGAGGTTGAGTGCAGAAGATTATGACTTCAAGTTCACGAGCTTTCAAGCTGCAAAGTTCCAGGGTGAGGTTTTAAACATGAAACAAGAGAATAACAAAGTTGCAGATGAGTTGCAAGCAGGTCTTGATCATGTCACAATTCTCCAAATTGATCTGGAGAAGACTCTGACCTCTTTGAGTGAGGAATTCGGGCTTTCCGATTCAAAGAGTGATCCTAATATCAAGCTGGAACACTCGGATAGTAAAAATCGGGTTCCTCTGAGATCATTTATCTTTGGTGTCAAACCAAAGAAGCAAAAGTCATCATTCTTGTCCTCCATGCACCCTGCTCTAGCAAGGAAGTATAATGGTTTTAGATCAGGATTGAATAGGTAAACTATTACATATTTGTGTCGACGTACTTGGAAGAGTTATTCACTTATTATTCTTTCATTCTATTTATTTTCATGGCATTTCTGCAAATGCCAAAGCTTGTCCTCTTCTCCTTTTTGTTTTTGATTTGGAGAAAGTATATTTTCTGCATGGTGTAGATGTTTGTAGTTTGATACAATCAAAGCAACAGGAGGTACTTTGAGCCTTTTCATTTCTGATTTCTCAAATTTATTAGCCAGACTGTTTGGTGGATAATTCATTTTAGATTTTTTAAGTTACAGTTTTGTATTTCTTAGTTCAACACAAACACATTTTATATAACAGGAATGTTTTAGCCGCCTCTATTTATAATCTCCATTTCTTTACATCCACTTCTGCCAAAATTTCATAGAAATGTGAGACAAATCCAAGTTCAATAGAATAAACTTCTCTAGATGTGGCAAAATTTTATAGTGCCTTAGAATGACAACATTGAATGGTTTAAGATCCTGCAACCACCAGAGCATGAGATAACGCAATTATCAACAAAATTTGCACTTTGAGAAGTCATGAACATATTTTGATTACTATGAATGATAAGTCCTTTCTCTTTAAAGAAAAATTATTGAAGCGAACTCATCCCAACAACATATTTAATCGTTTAATATACTGTTTTTGGAAGATTACTTAGTCAAATGTTAATGTGAAATGATCATAAAGTTGAACGATTTTCTTCTTGAAAGAATACATGCAGAATGCAGTCTGTATTACGTCATTCCAGAAATGTGAGGTACAAGATATCATGGTTTCCACTGAAAGACTTCTTTTGTCCGCAGAGCATGTGTGATATTTATAGTCAATACAAGCAATTACTTATTTCATGAAACACTGCAGCAGGCTAATGCTAAAGTCCAGAGAAGATTATATATTTTTTGGAGGCAGCCCTCGTTGTATTGGAGGAGCTTCCAAAACTGACTTGGAAGCTATAAATTTCAGCATTACTAATTAATTAAGCAACAATCCTCATTATTTGGTTATTTATCATGAAAGATAGCAAATTTCTATAATGGAACAATATCAAACACTATCCTTGTGTTTTGGCTTAATTTAAAGTAAAAAGTATATTTGATATTTTAATCAACTAGACCTATAACGTTTACCCAAAATCATCAACAAATTTTTTACATTAACTTCCGTTAATTGACACAGTAATTTAAAAGAGAAAAAGACTATTATACCTCTCTTCTGTTACCTTTCCTAAGAGATAATATCAAACACCACCCTCATGTTTTGGCCTAATTTCAGACAGAAAGTATGTTTGACACTTTAATCAACTAGACTCCTAAGGTTTATCGAAAATCATCAACAAACCATTTCCTTTAACTGATAGACTAACAGAAGAGAGAAAAAGACTACTCTGCCCTCTAATTAAGTCTATCTTAAATACAACACATTAAACAATATGTAAAAAGATAAAAATACCCTTAAAACATAATAAACATAAAAAAGCCTTGAAGTAAACATATAAACTTAAAGATTTTGATGTTGCCCTTAATTAAAATTTCAAATTTGAAAGAAAAAACTAAAATTATATACAACATTTGCATTATAAAAATAAAAATCAAATTTGAAATTTCATACAAAATAGGTTTATCGAAATTTTTATTTTTATAAAATTTTTATAGTCATAAAATTTCAAATTTGATTTTTTTTTTTATAATACAAATATTGTCTATGACTTTAATTTTTTTAATTAAAAATTTTAATCAATGACAAAATCAAAATTTTTAAGTTTATATGTGTAGCTTAAGACCCTTTTATGTTTATTATGTTTCAAGAATATTTTAATATTTTTATAGAGTGTCTAAAATATTGTATTTAAGATAGACTTAATCAGGGATATCGTAATCTTTTTTCTACTTCTATTACTCTGTCAGTTAATGAAAAAAATTTATTGATGATTTTAGGTAAACCTCAAGAGTCTAGTTGATTAACGTGTCAAACATACTTTCTGTCTAAAATTAGACTAAAACATGAGGATGATGTTTGATATTATCCCCCTTAAGTAATTGACCTTTTATTTGTCCTTAAAACTTACTCTAATATATTTACCAAAATACCCTCTTCTGTTACTCCTTTATTTAATCAAAAATATTAATTGATGATTTTTAGTAAACCCCATAGGTCTACTTGATTAAAATGTCAAACATACTTTTCACCTGAAATTTGATCAAAACACAAGAAAACTATTTGATATTGTCCCTTTTTATAATATTCTCGAGCTTTAACAGGCAAATACAAGCGATAATATCATCTTTACCGAAGTCATTCCCGAATACCAATCCACATATGGAAAACATTTACATTTTCATCCGCCTCTTGCACAAATATGTATGCCTCCATTTAAAATATATATGTATAAATATATATGTATTTATACACTATTTAGCATAAACAGCCTGTGTACAACCTCAGATGGGTTAGAATCACTTCTCTTTCAGTGCACCAAATGAGACCTCAGATACCACCTTGGCTCCCCTTCCTTTGGCCAAGTAAAGTCCTACATGATGCATCAAATCCTGCAATGAAAAAGAAAATATGAATAGTTGGAAACATATTTATAATCAATGATACAGAAGAAGGTCCCATTTTTCTACATTTTTCTTTAAAAATTTGTGCAATTAAAGATTAACCTCACAAAATCATCTGCATCTAAAAACTGAAAGATAAATGCTATTGTGATTGTAACAGAAACAAGAACCAAAAGTACCACACTCATACACCCAAAGATGGAGAGAGAAGAAAGAAAAAGAAGTTGAAGCCGTTTTCTATTTGATGCAAATCTAATGCTTCTGAAGGGCACTTGTCCAATTTGGGCTCTAATTTAATGGATTTAGTCCTCTGCATATATTCTTCTGTATCTACTTTGGATTATAAGTTATATTTTCTATGTCTCATCTGAACCTTCATCCTGCTAAAGTATTATCCTTTCTTACAGCTAGCTCTAATCCTACTTTATTGTCATTGGACTCAAAACAACAATCAACAAACTGAAACAACATAGACCCTCTTCTGAAAATTAATAGAAAGTTCATTCGTCAATAATGACAGAGCAAAGGAAGGATAACTATTGGAATATCAGAAATTCAATGACTCTCCTCAATCCCTAAGTAATGCTTTCTGCACTGGCAATCATTTTACAGAAGGTACTGCAGTATCTAGTCCGCTAGCCATATATTTATCTCCACTCAAACATCCATGTGACCAATTACTTGGAATATTCAACAACTTAAAGCGTTAAAGAAAACTTAAGGTATTGCATCAGCAAATTCATCATATGGCGCGGCATAATTTAACAACCAAAAAGTTAAGGGAATGTACCTATTGAGAAAATTGTGTTACCATCTATGAAATAGTATACCAAATAATCAAAATCAAGATCCGTCACAGCATAGCAATTTTTTTTTTCCCTCTAAATTGTTTTTCTCAGAGCCTCATACTATTATCCATTTATGATTGAATAGAAGTCATACTGACTGCAATCTTCTGATTCAGTTCAAGTCTGACAATACAAATTTGCAGGCTCTCATATACCAACTACCTCAGCCTGAATTATAGATGTTTGCCCCAATTTTATACCAAAGGCTACAAAATTTAGCAAAATTAACAATTGAAAGTGACAGAAATATCCACCAAAAGACAACTATCTAAGAATTTGACATACCTGTGGGTGAGCCAAAGAATCTTTGATAGTTTTGGCAACATGAACTGGCAAATCATAAGTTGCACAACCTTGCGAATATATGATGACATTCTCCAGAGGAGCAAGAAAACCACGATTTCGTGCAGATAAAGTGGAGGATACAAAATCAAGCACACATATATCCGTGCATATCCCTACCACCAGTATCTTCATAAGCCATAAAGGTAGAAAAGATTAGACAGAAAATAACACTCTTAACTAAAATTAATAGAATTCATGTAAACATCTACATATTTGTACCAGATTAATCAGTAATACACACAATGGAAAGCAACATTTTCCTTGAGAAAAATTAGAAATACTCACATCTTTAATCTGATTATTCTTCACCCAACTTACAAACATGTTGGATCCATCTTTGTCCATGGATCCAAGAAACCCGTCAATACAATCCTTGCGCCTAAGAGTTACATTACTTTCATTCTCTATCCATTGCAGTGCTGCAAGACACCACGAATAACAACTTAAGTAAGGACAAACAGACATGATATTCAAGTCACTGCCGTGCTTCAACATATGCAGCCAATATCATGTAGTAACTTAGCCAATGAAGCAAAAAAATAAAAAAATAAAAAAATCAATGAATAATTATAATAATAGCAAAAGTACCTGGAACCAGTTCTGCTTCATCGGTTCCAATAATGCAATGAGGAGGATAGGGGGGCTCGGGGATATCAGGATAATGTGAATCAAGAAAAGCAAAGACAGGCCATTTCTTCTCACAGAACGTTCTGGCAAGTTTGACGGACTCGTCTACCATTTGAGATATTTGTTTATTAGGCTGGTTTGGAGCCTGTAAGGAGAGGAACCCATATGAGTATCAAGTCAATAGAAAGACAATTACGTTAAAAACCCTAAGTTTTGATCGAGAATGGTAGCAAAAATATCATCTAGAACCAGCTAAAGTGTTGTTTATTGCATATGAAACTAAAACCCAAAATTAAATCATAAGTAAGAAAGTGTAAAGAATATTATAATATGTCGAAAACAATGGGAAAAAAAAATTAAGCCATGCGTTGCATATAGTGGTTTGGCTTGACTGAAAGGAGAATACATAAGAAGGAATAAGGAGAAGTTACCAAGCTGCCAGCACCGACGGTACAGAAACCATTAACAACGTCAACAAGAACAAGACCGGTCTTAACATGTTCAGACAAGATCAGAGATTCTTGCTCAAAGGGAAGCTCGTTCCTTAGCATATCATAACTGTTTGAAACCATTTTCTTCTTTTACTATTCAATGCAAAGCACACGCAAATGCATTGAATATAGAAGAAGAAGAAGAAGAAGGTGCAAAGGAAGTCGTAAGTCAATAGGGCGAATAAATAAATAAATAAGTGAACAAATTTTAATTTTAATAAATATTCTAAATTAATATCAATCACATGCTTTTTCTTTTAATTTAATATTAATTATATATTTTTAAATTATTTTAAAAATAATATAAAATTTATAATAAATACAGACAATTTAGCGAGTGTTTTGATGTGGTTGGAGCTTTTAAAGATAAGATTAAACTATAATAGATACCTTGGACGTTACCAAAGCATACTTGTTAGCCAAACCTGTTAAAGTCGTAGTGTATGGGCCACTTGGGGAAAAAACCTAAACACTTAAGGTCAGTTATGTCTCAGATTCCATTGGCTACTTAAGTCATATCTTTGCTGTATATTCTTTTTCATTTCTTTTTATTTTTATATACAAATATTTATATATGCACTTGTGCTCTTGATTGGTGCTTTCAAATCCATACGTACATCCCAATCTCATACCAAACATCAAAGGGTTACCCCTTCATCCCATAGTGCTACCTCATTCAGATCTAAAATTAATATATAACCATCATATCTTAATTCCTTTTTATTTAATTATTAACAAATTACCTGTTTATTAGAGTAAATTCCTGTAAAACAGTTTGTGCAATATTATTCTATTCTAATATAAAGAAAATACAAAGACGAAGAATCCATTTAAAATGTTTCAACAAACAAAAACCTATCCGATTGATTTTTGAATGTTAAAACTAAAAACAAAAAATATGAAATATCAAACTGATAAACAAGTTTATGATATCTAAATTTTTTACAAAAAAAATACTCAATTTCCAACAAGCCTCCTAATTTAGGTTTTTATCTTTTTTTTCTTCCCCTTCTGAAATAGCATACACAATAAGGCATATTCTTCCAAAAAGGACTCTTCTAATTAAAAAACAAAACAAAACAGAAACTCCGTATAGATAATTACAATACACATGGGAGGGTTAGTTTGTTTCTAATTTTATACAACAACAAAAATTGACAATTGGAAAGGAAGATCAAAAGTAATAGTATATCATTTGGTCTTGTCAGTATCTTGTGGGAGTTTGAGACCCATGAGGCCAAGCAAATTGGAAGTAGGACCAGGCAGACCTTGTTGGGAAGAAAAGGAATCAAGGAGGTTCTGCACAAGGTTCACATCCACGTCCACAGGTGTAAGCTCCACATCCATCTCCTCTGTGCCATTTGATGTTCCCTGCATCCATAAAATAAAAAAAGAAATTAGAAAGAGCAAAGGGTTTTCTACGCATAAAGTTTCAATTGGAAGAAGGGAGCATGGATTGACACCTATCATAAAACAAATCCATGCATGTTCGCTCATAACAAGAGCTTTTTTAGAGGATATTGTTAACAAGAACTAAAATGTCTATTATTCTAATTATACGGATATGTGCATGCAAAGAATTATTTAACATCAACTCCAGGAATATGAATATGATGCAAGACTTAAGCAAGCCTAATTTATTGGTTCCTCTCCTCCCATACCAAACAACATGAATTATGGTTTGGATCATTTTTCACCAATATCCTAAAGACCGATAGCAGACAAAAACCATAATTAACTGCACTAGTTCTGGCACCCAGAAGACCTTCAAGAGACACCATCTATGTTCTACAATAGAGCATGACATAAGTTGCCATTTATTCGTAACATGCACTAAAGAATTTACTAAATCAAATGTGAAGGCAAAAAAAGGTACCTCAATTTTCTTGGAAGATTCTTCATTTGCATGTATGAAACTTTTCTTGATGGTGGTGTTCTTCAGTTCATTGTTCAAAGCATTTGAATAAGAATGCATGAAAGAATCCTCTCCGTCATCATTATCCTCAGCAATATCACTCCCATCCTCAAACTCATCTGTGCATATCAACAACTTTATAAGAACCTCAACTAAATGAAAAAATATATATATTAAAAAAAAAAAAGGGCCACAGACTTTTCATGCAATAATAGCAAGTTCAGATGCTTGATCACGGCAGAGTTAATGTCATCCACGCAGGCATACATGAACATGAAAGCATAGAAAGGAAACAGCCGCATATTAGTTAACCTCAAAAGGCAAAGAGAGTCTCATTTATGTTCATTATCATAATTCTGAACTCCAACATTTATAATTAATTATCTTTATCAGCTTTTCTACTAAAGACATGGTAGAGAAATCAGCTTCTTTTTTTTTTTTTTTTTGTGGGATAACCGTGGCACAAGTTCATGTTACTCATGCAAATCACCACTCCACACAAATTGTATAAACCTTGGACAATAGCCTGCAGGCATAGCTTCAATGAATTGATGCCAATGGGAGTCGAACCTTAAACCTAATGCTTCTTAGGCACCAAGGCCAAATAGTATGGAAAATCAGCTTACTGCATATAGCATTATCTTGTTTGAGATATTAGTTTCATGAGGGCTATGCCAAGTTTATAGCCAGTTAAGCTCCAGAGAATGCTATAGTAATAACTGATTTTCTCTATAGGATTTAACTCACTACTGTCACAGTCAATACCTTAGCTATTCCAGCAAAGTTCAAACAGATTCCAAACTGTCAGAAGCTGCCCCTTAGAAAGAAAAAGAGCTAAAGAAAGCTTCTCTAAATTTTATGATTATTCCATAAACAAACATAATTGCTGCAGCAAATTTAAAAATTATAAATTTAAATGATATTTACCAAAATCCACGTCAGAAGAGGACCCTTCATCAAAATCATCATTGTTAGCACTCTCTTCAAAACCTTGATGCCTCATTACTGATTCCATGTCTTTGATAAAACGGTCCACATCAAGGTCAACTTCTTCATGATTTCTTTAGAAAGAAAAGATCAAAAGGAGATCAGATGTTTCATTTGCATAAAATAATGCTACTTATAAAAATTAATGGGTGATAGAATCAGGCTTGCTCAGCAGAGGAAAAAGACACCAACAGCAAAGCAAATCCTGCATCCCCAAACTTTGTGTGTCTGCGTGTAATAATCGATGAATTGTGTGATTAGCCTATTTTGAGATGGATATAAAGATATACTAACCTATTTTCAGGAACCTCAGCTCCCTTGTAGCTAGATACCTTATGGACAAAAGCCTGCATGGTTTTTGTAATATCACCGAGATCAAAATCATCTAAATTTTTATCCGATGAAGGACCCGTATCCTCTGGCTCTTTTGATTTTTGTTTATCCTTAAGTTTTGAATTATAAAGCTCTAATTCCTTTTGTCTCTCTTGAAGAGCAGTGTTCAACTCATCCTCGCCATTATAGAGCCAAGAATCATCATCTGAAGGAGGAACATCCTGACCCCTAAAATCATTGGCTGAATGAGGGAAAGCAAGAACTTCATCTATGCGTCTCACTGGAGCCGTCATCATTTCACTGCAAGAAAGGAGACATATTACTGATACATGCTAAATGAACAAAATAGTGTCAGTAATAAAGCCGATAACATTAGCAGTAACAGAAACTATTCCAAGACTGATCCCATGGACACAGAAATTACCATATATGACATTTTCTTCCACTAATATCATAAAACATCAGGGAACAACATTTTACAGCGATAAAGCTTCTTATAATCCTTTCTAAGTTAAATAATAATAATAATAATAATATTAAAAAATAGACAAAAGTTCCCCCCTCAACTCCAAAACATTCCTACTTATATCTAGAAAGCAAGCAGGTTACTTAGCATTTAAAAAATAATAATGATAGTAATTCGGAAACCTCTTTGCAAATTCAAGTCAGAAACTGAGGCCCTTGCTGAATCTTAGATTTGTGAAGCAGAAAATTCATGGTTTTTGCCAACTAGGCAGCTCCGAGGAATGAAATCCTTGACCTCCATACTTAGGAAATTATCTCAATATTATGTGATTATGGGAGTACCGGTCTCTTCAGACTCCAAAACATTCGAACAGTGCTCTATAGTAGATTGGAAGTATAAAAAAAAAAAAAAAAAAATCCATGAATCAATTGTATCTCAATTCTTAACATTAGTTAACAAATTAATGCTAACTCTGCACTAATTTTGGCGCCTGAACAGAAGCTATCCTACTACGAGAAAACAAAGCACAAGATCCATACCTGGTTCTCAGAAACAAATTGCTCTTCTTGTAATAGTCCTCAGCATTCTCCATCAACCTCTTGTACTCCTTCGAACCAGGGATCAACCCTTCAAAATAGCCACTCTTTTCTAGGGTCTCCCTATACTTACTCCACGTACTCCCCTTCCCTTCCTCTCCCTCCTTCTTTCTCATCCAATATGCCATCTCAAACCCACAAGCAATCTTCATCCCCAACTCAGCCTCCACATACCTTGCCACATCACCGCTCCTACTTGGCATCGGATAACACCTTGGCGCCTGAAACGTTTGTTGCATCAACTGCGCATACATTGCACGTGACATCTTCACATTAACCAAAACCAACTCTTCTTCCTTCCCCTTACTCAGAAACCTCTCCATTTTCGTGGCATACTTCATCGAATCAATGTCTCTATCATAAAACCCTTCCACAGCAAAAGAAATCAAACACGGTTCGTGCTTCAACACCTGAGCCACCGACACCGGAACCCTAACCCTGACATTATGCATATTCCTTTTTGCTCTCTCGGGATACCCCACAATCTTACTCTTGATCGCATTTTGAACAGCCTCCACGGCACGTGACTCATTCTCATGGTTGATTAAAAATTTCAACGAATCAACCAAACTAGGGTTGGGCAGCGACTTCTTAGGGATAATATGAACATCGCCGCCGCGAATGAACAAGCGATTTTCTGAATTCTCGGGGTTGAGCCAGCGAGGAAGGTGAAAGGCAGCTTCTATCAGTAAAAATTCACCGTCGGAGTCCCAAACGCGGATTGATAAGTTTGGAAACTCGCGAGAGATTTCGAAGACAAGGAAGACGGTGAACCACTCGTCTTCGAGGTTGTCACCGAAGCGGAGCTTGCCATAGAGGTGAGGGACGAGGGCGGAGGAGGTCGCGGTGGCGGAGGTGTTTGCGGCGGAGATGGATAGAGAAAACGGCTCGTGTTGCCAAATGTAATCCGAGATGTAGGGAGAGAGATGGTGGAGGATTTGGAGGTGGAGAGATTGGAGAGAGGAAGTGGAGAGAGATGCGTCAGGGAAGATGGAGAAGAAAACTGTGTCGTCTGGAAGACGCGACTGTGTTGCCATGGCCAGTAGTGTGAGAGTTTGTGAGTCGTGAATGTTCTGGGGTTTTAGCGGTAGAGGGAAAGAGTGGGCTTTGTATGGGATCCATTAAAACGATGCCGTTTCCAAGAGTATTTCTAAATAAAAATTTTATTTTATAGAATTATCTATTTCTTTTTTATCCAACGGCTCAGATTAAATAGCCGACAACAATCATAGATCCTGAAAAGTGCCAAAATCTCGCTCTAAACTCCGACCATTTGATCATTCATCATCGGATCAAAATCAACAGCAATCATGTGTTACGGTCACCCTCATCGACGATCCTTGTCGCCCAACTTCATCCCCTACCGGACGCGTCGGATAACGAACGATGACGCTTTGGTGGTGGAGGACCTGCGTGACCGCCTGGCCGAGACGGAGGCGCGTCTGGAGCGTGCCAGGGCTCGAGAAGCCGAGCTCAACCGCCGGCTGGAGGAAATGAAACGTTTCGTCTCCGTTATGGAAATTCTTGAGACCTATCTTAGACGACGGTTTCACGAGTAGCAAGAACACATGACACAGCTCTTCTCTCTGCTTCCGCGCTGAGTAGGATTCTCTCACCGGTGATTTTAAAAGAATGCACTTGTTCATACTTTTTTTCTTTGGTTCTTTTGGCTGTCAATGTCGTTTTTGCTTTGCTTCTTAAAAAAGAAACGTCGTTTTTTTGTGGTGTTTGTAATGTTTGATATATATATGAGTTACTATTAATGATATAAAAGAATTACTTTATTTCTTAATGTGATTTGTGATTATTGTTTATCTTATTTTCTTTTTGCTTTTTAGTTCTAAAAATGGAGTAATTTGAGAGATTAATAAAATTTGTTAATTCAGGTTTGATAAGTTAGAGTATGCACTTGATGGACTAATTGCTAATTATGTGAACTAGAGTATATTACTTGAGGCCATTGTTTCTTAATTTTGTTTGTGAACGTTACGTAGGGATTATTTGTTTGTTTAATTAATGGCTTCTCATACTTCATGTAGAAGCGGCAAAAATGGTTTACAGGAAGAACCAAGACGGGTTATTTGGAATTATAGGTAGCTGAGTTTTTCATTTTCGAACAAACTGTAATTAAAATAGATGAGTTGATGGCATCCACGGGGTGTTTTTGTTGTATTAATAAATCGGGTAGCTGTGAATTAAAGTAGGCAGGAAGTAACTTTTAAATATTTTAGAATGGGTAGTAGACGTTTTTCGATTTTAGAGTGGAGCATGGCATCCCAGTTCTTGCCATTTGAGCTTTTGGTCATTCTTCTCACCGTGGCATGGAAAAGAAGTTACTCTTTGGGATTTGTTTCTTTGATGAGATTGGAATGAAACAATGTGAAATGACTAAGGGAAGTATTTGCCCATTTATAATTCCAATCTATGAAATTTCCTGACTTTAATCTCTCTGAGTCGAATTTAGATTTCCTTATTAGTTAAGCAGAGTGCTAAGTTGTAAATGTTTTGATTTTATGGTAATATTAGTTTAACATTCAGCAAGGAAGAAGCATCTTTTATTAAACATGACTGCAATATTGGGTGCAAAACACAAGTTGCTGTGGTGGTGGGATCATAGAACCTTAAGAGGATAAATGTTGCTGATAAAAGATTTTTGGAACTTTTGCTTGTCGTTAGGGCTTTCTTTGAGTAAGGAATCACTTCTTATTTTACATGATGGTTGTAGGACAAAGCTTACCCAAATTGTGACATCTGGAAGAAATTGTAGCTTTTTCATCCATCTTGGAAACGAGTAAAAGAAATTCTGACCAGTTGCACTATGTCCAGTATGTTAGTCATACATAATTGTTATGTAACACTATAATATGTAATTGTAATAACTCGTCATTTGAGTATCCTATCATTCTTTGTGGTATATGCTAGTGTTATGTCAATAATTTTTTTATAGAAGTGTTATGCGTACACTCTACATTGATCACATAGTTTTCAGATTCAGCACATATTGTTGTATAACTTGTTTTTTATCTTCTCAAAAGGTTACTTTTTTTTCCTTATTTTCGACTCCTGGTCGGCTTTTGTATCTCTTTGTTTTGTTTCATACCCAAAAAAAAAAAAAAAAGGATATTTCGAAGTTGGTATGAATCAGTATTGATGTAAATAAGTGAAAGTGTTAGTGATTTATGGAGTTTAGATTCATAATAAACTATGTGGTCATTTATTGAGACTGAAGATATTCATCTGCAAGTACTTACTCTAGTAGGTTGTAATTCTACTACAAGTGAATGATTATATGAGAGTGGGTGGAAGCATTGAATTTTGGAACTTATAATGATCCATAATATTCTCTTTTTTTTACTCTTTCAAAATGCAACTTGTTTATGGTATGTCCCTATTTTGCCTGACAAGTAAGCTATTATAAAGTAAAGGGAGACTTGCGTAATGCTAAATTAAGTAAAACTTTATGATGTTTTGAGAATAGCGAATACTTGGTATCTGAATATAATCTAGATGTCATGTTTCAACATACAACTTCTTCATGGTATGTTTCCCTGTTTTCCCTGACAAGCAAGCTATTTTAAAGTCAAGGTAGACTTATGTTATGCTAAATCAATTGAAACTATATGATGTTTTGAGAATGGAAAATACTTGGTATCTGAATATGATCACAATGTCATGTTTGTTTTGTGTTATAAATAGAGGGCAGGAAGGATAATTGACCACCACTATGGAACTTGCTCAAAATTGAAAATTTTAGTTCTGCATTCAATCTCCCTTATAAATAGGTTTTCTTAAGTTTTTTCTTTTCCTCAATTTTGGTGAACATGTAGAGCAAAATTGTGGGAGAGATGTATGGTTTTCTTCCAATGCTGGTTCTGAAGTTTTTATCCTTTTGTTTAAGATGGCTGAATTGGTTGAAGACAAACAGGAGAAGAGGATGCAAGGTGGATATATACACTTTACAAGGATATAAAAGCAGTGTTTACCAAAGTACAGCCTTAAATGGTCCTGAGGTTAATTTTTTTTGGAAATTTTTTTGTAATGAATGTTACTTTCTTGGCTAGCCTGGAGTCTGAATGAAATCCCAAATTAGGGTTTTTGCAATTTCAATTAGCAGGTTGATTTTGTAATTCGGTTTTATAGACAAATTTTGGTGAATGAATTACAACTCATCTTGTATATTTGTGTCTTTTTCCATGCAGTAAAGATTCAACCATAAAGAAATGAGTATGATATCAAAAGGTTTAACTTTCTTTGTTGGCTTTTTGTTATGGTATTGGACAAGAAGAAAATGGAACTTTTCAGTCTTTATGAAATGATCTTGAAATATTATATTATACATTTTATTTCCCACTTTGAGATGATTCTTCAAGATTACGGCAACTGAGTGGAGTATTGATTATGAAGCCGAAGAAATAAGTAATCTTTTTGGATTAGTGGCATTTGTCAGTTAAGACATCATTTATCTCTTCTAATCTTGGATTAAATTATTCAATTTACAGTACAATTATGGTTAGGAAATGGTAAGTCTGGTAGGCTCTGATCTCATCTCGCTTTGACAATCAATGGCACTCATTTAAGCTCAATTAATTAGGTTATTGAAGTGAAGTCTCAAAGTGTTAATGGTTATGGAGACCCACCTCCTAATCCTGAAAGGTTCTTGCTTGGCTTCTCATCTTAAAGTAGTGACAAAGAAGCAAGCAACAATTCTGACTTTGAATCTTATCTATTCTATCTATCTATATATCTCTCTCTCTCCCAAGAATTGCAAAGAGTAAATAATAATGTGGATTATTGAGCCCCCACAAACATGATCACCAAGTTTAATTAATTAATTATAACTTAGTAGTTGAGCTGAAAAGTCACCACCAAGTGAATGCGACACACTCATCCTTCTCTTCTCCTGACTTTGGTAAAGTCTTCTTTTTCTTAATCAATTCCTTTGGGACCCCATCTTTCTCTGTGTTTTCCACCTTGTTATTATCATAACAAACACTTGCTTATCTTTCTAATCTTTCTAATTAAGTTCTCTCTCTTACTTTCCATGCAAAAACAAAAAAAAAAAATTGAAATTGAAGTTATCTATGGCATGAGATTCATCGCCATACATATCCAATGACTCAAATAAAAGACCATAAGGTCCTTGTCCTTGGTGGAAACTTTTTGTGAATTTCTTTTATTAAACATATGTATATATATAAATATGAGTAGTCTTAATTTATATGTTAAGGGGACATGTTTATACCTAAAAATATATGTATTTAATTATAATCATTAATCTCTTTTAAAAATTATGTTAAATTAATTATTTTATAATATTCTAAAATTTTTATAATAAAAAATACACTTTTTAAAGTAAAATAATCATTGTAATTATAAGAATATACAAATTTTAAGATCTTAATATATATCCTTAGAGCACACGTTAAGACTAATTTATATATATAATGGGTTTTCACTTATTTTCTATTTTAATAAAAAAGTTAATTAGTAAATTACCCTTTAAATAAATTACTAGTAAGTATATAGTGCCAAAAGAATAGAGTTTTATTAGAATACAATATCTCTTATTAATTTTATTTTTTTAATACAATGGCCTTTACTAACTTATTTTTTAATCATTTTTAAGTTTATGATTTTTCTTCTTATGGTCATGCCTACTGGTATAAAAACCAGTAATTAACCAACCCGTGTTAGAAAACTTATGGAGTAAAGTACACGGGTCTGTGAGATTAGTGGAGGTACACATAAGCTGGTTCGGATATCCACATTTAAAAAAAAAAAAGTTTATGATTTTAACTTATCTAAAAAAGATGAAATAATTAAGAGATTTGTCTAAAGAGCTAAAAACTTACTTAAAAAACAAAATTTATTACAAGAACAATAAGATTTAACAAAAACTTTTCATGTTCTTAATTTGGATAAAAAAAAATTATTAAATTAACAGGTTTGATGGGCTTTTTCCCTAATAAAATAATAATAATATCTTATTTAGGATGGAATTATATGAATCTCTTAATATACTTTATGCACCCCATTGCTAAAACATCCCACTTAGTACTTATACGAGGCTTAGTCCCGTAACTTGTAAGCCCTCTCTACTTAAAAGATGCCTGAAATTCATCTTTTACGTATTTTTAAAAGGTTGGTATACAGATAAATGTGATTTTTCAATTTGAAAACGAGATTTATTAGGAAAAATAAACATTTTGAAGTGGTAACGGAAGGTGGTTGTGTTGAAGCATCGCCTTCAATTCTGTCCGAATCCACGCTCTTCTTTAATCATTAATAAGTAGCCACCGTTATCAACGGCTGTTAAGTGGTATTATAGTCATTACACTTATCTGTTGGTTACAAATTTGAGAGCAACTAGCCAACCGTCAGTAAGAGTTCTGTTTTTTTTTTTTAACAAAAATAATGCTCCTCCCTTCAAATTCAAAAATTTTTTTTACCTCCCCAAAGAATTTGAAAATAATACTTTTACACCTTCCGTTCGCATAACAAATTTCGATTAATCCTCTTTGTTGTATCCCAAGGTTAAGATGGGAATTGAATAGGTATTATTTTCAAAAACTTTTAAGGACTTGAATAAATTTTTCTAAGTTTTAGGGAGGTAAGGAGAATACCAAAAAAATGAAAAAAGGACAAAAGATGCCTGAAATTCAAGCTTTTAAAACTCAAATCTCACTACACACTTGACACTATACACTACTCAAACCAGTCACCATTGTCACATGCCCAAAGCTTTGGGGCCAATTATGTTATCTTTGACCCCTCATTGACACCTCTTCACTTACCCATCATCCCATCAACTCTTGCTTTGCTTCTACTCTCTGTGTCTTTCTCAATTGCTTCTTCTTCCCTTCTTCTTACTTTTGAGGCCTCTCGTTCTTGAACTTTGTTCTTGCTGTTCACCTTTCTTTTTTCCGGGAAAAGTTGATACTCATCTGAGAAAAAGCTGGAATGGAAACTGGGTCGAGCTCAGGTTTCGTAGACGAGGGCAAGCGGCAAAAGGGTCGTGATAACAAATTAGGCTCCGTGTTGCCCAACCTGGAGCCTTTCGTGCGTAGAACTGATCACAATCCGAAAGAGTTACGATCTTGGGCTAAAAGAACTGGTTTTGTGTCGAGTTTCTCCGGAGAAACAACTACTAGTGTCAGTGACAAGTTTGATAGTTCTGGTTTTGATATAGAGAAGGGTAGAGGAGGAGCAGGAGCAGGAGGAGGGTCATCGCCCAAGATTGAAATAGATCCTGTTCTGGGCCGCACCAGGCGCAGCAGAGGCTCTGAAATTGAACCGGATTCCGTTCCTGGGCATGAGGTGAGGAGGAATAATCGAAATGGTGAGGTTTTTGGGTTCAGAGATGGAACTCATAGAGGTGACAATGAGAGGAGGAGAATCGGAAATGGACCTGTTTTGGAGGACGAAGTTGATGACAGGTTAAATAGGAATGGTCTTGCTCATGGAAATGGAAACAGAAATGAATCTGTCAATGGTAACGGAAATGGGAGTGCAAATGAAGTTCGAGTTCCAATTGTTAATCCAATTGCACCCAAGAAAGAGGAGGAGGAGAAAGTAGAAAGAGATGAACAAGTTTATATGTATCCAGGTGGTGAAGAACCTGCTGATGGAGGGTGGCTCAGACAATCAGGAATAAGATTTGGACTGAGGGATAATCCGGGTCATGGTTAGTTTCCCATGTTTTTGCCTTTTAATTTAATTTCATGTTGTATGTTTGTATATCGGATTGCGATCACTGTTTTATTTGTGCCGGCTGGTTGGTTCTCTGGCTATTGCTGATGAGGTGTGGAAGAACTGAGCTTAAATGTTATACTTTATATTTTTGGGAGTGAGGCAGATATGAAGTATAATTTAAAAACTAAATTAGGGC
Source organism: Bursera cuneata (assembly GCA_026212285.1). NCBI lineage: Eukaryota > Viridiplantae > Streptophyta > Magnoliopsida > Sapindales > Burseraceae > Bursera > Bursera cuneata. Next base: position 70,878 of record JANLJB010031230.1, read on the forward strand.
ACTCTTTGTACGTAGATGTAGATTAAGAGAAGGAGCGAAGTATATTAGTTAAGAGCTAATCCAAAAAAAGAATGAAACCTCATGTAATTTTTTTTTTTTTGGTTGAGGAACAGTGACGACTGTAGATCAGCTGAATTTTATGATACTGTTTTTCTGTTAAAAAAGATGAACCAAAAAAACTGAACAGAAAGGAAAAGCAAATTGATACAAGGTGTTTACTCATGTTTTGCATGACACTTTCAGATTGACAATAGGCCTGTTGAATTCTCTTTAACCACATGCTTGTGTTGGACCATGTTTAAGGTCAATTTGGACAGTTCCTTAATACCCTCATTTACTTTACAAATGTGTGAAAAATAAGCTTTAGTTACATCTTCTTGCTGTGAAACCCATTATTTAGTTATGATTCGGAAAGTATCGTCCTTTTTATATTATTTTTCCATGTAAAAGCTGTAATTATTTTCATGTTTACATACTTGTTCCTTGAATTCTTGAATTTATGGATCAGTCTGAATCTGATGAAGTCGTAATCAACTTATGGAATTAGTATTTTTTCCTAACTCCTATCTAATCGTTATATTGCTGTAGTGGCACTTATATACTACGGCCTGCAGCACTTTTTATCATTAGCTGGTTCACTTATATTCATCCCCTTGATCATTGTACCAGCCATGGGTGGAACAGATGTAAGAATCTTCTCTTATGGATTCTTTGATGTCTAATGCAATTTAAGAAGGTGACTGTTATTTATATATTTATGCATATAATCTAATCTGAATGGTGGCAGAAAGATACTGCCACAGTGATTTCTACAATGTTGCTGATAACTGGCATTACAACAATATTGCATTCCAACTTTGGGACTCGACTTCCATTAGTTCAAGGGAGCTCATTTGTATATTTGGCTCCAGCACTTGTTATCATAAATGCTCGGGAGTATAGGAATCTCACAGAACATGTAAGTTCAGTTACACTATGTCATACCAATCTTCTCTGAGTTCAATTATCTTTATCTCAATTGCCACTCTGATATTCCAAAATCAGGAAAAAGTTTCTACAATTTCAAACTTCGAGAAATTTCCATAAAAAACAGGAATTAAAAATTTATCGTATTTCACAATGACTCTTTTTTGAAAAATTCAAGGACATTTTGGTTCATGAAGCATTTTAATTTTCTTCTTAATTCAAACTTCTTCATGGTCAATTAATGCACGTGTATTCTACTGCAGAAATTTAGGCATATTATGAGGGAACTGCAAGGAGCTATTATTATTGGTTCAATATTCCAAAGCATATTGGGATTCAGCGGTCTAATGTCGCTTCTCCTAAGGTAATTCAAGAGATGTTTGTAATGACATTCTTGTGCTTCTACCAGAATTTCAATTGTTCTTGTTATACGTTACATATGTACTTATGTGCCAAGTATTGGTCTATCTTATGCAAAATCATTGGACTATATAAATGAATAGTTAAGCTAATTGTAAGTTTGTTTTCTTGATGCTATTTATCTAGAATGCCCATTTTCATTCCAATTCTGACTGTTGGATATGGGGCTAATCATTGGAAAATTCTCTTGCACAATTAAGCTTCCTTATCCTAGAACATTCTAGAGTCCTGTATGACCTTGACTAACATCTCCAGATCCTTTCAAGGTTCATAGATGCCTTGGGGTCATACCAGTAGAAAAAAAAAATTAGAATATGCAGCAGCAACTACCTACTATCCTCTCTTTGTACAGGACATTAGTAACTTATGGAATACATGTAGTGAAGTTGAATGATTCATTCTCTAAAGTAACATATCAAGTATCCTCAAAAGCTGATTTTTTCATTTATGCTGGAAAATTTTATATTAATTTTTTGTTTCTTGTTATATAATGTTTTTTTGCAGATTGATTAACCCTGTTGTAGTTGCACCAACTGTTGCCGCAATAGGTTTAGCATTTTTTAGTTATGGTTTTCCACAAGCGGGTAGCTGTGTGGAAATTAGCATTCCCCTGATATTGTTGGTTCTTATATTTACGCTGGTAAGCTATTTCATGTGCAGTTTAAGAATAGAGTCTGGTACTGAATAGACCTATACATTTGATATATCTACTCTTAGCACAGAGGATGTTTGTTTCTTTGTCCATTTTTGTCATCTTATGAAAGTTTGTTCAATTTTTGAGCTTCTTATTCATTTAAATGCAGCAAAATACCCAAAAAGAGCTTATTGTTTTACTATTTTTGTTCTATTTTCAGTACCTAAGAGGAATATCTGTCTTTGGACATCGTCTGTTCCGAATTTACGCGGTATGAATCTACCTTTAGATATGCTGATTCTTACTAAAATTTTCTTCATAAAGATGCTCGCACGGTTTCAACGATCTCATATCACCCTTTGATGTTGAGAAACACTATTGTACCCCTTCCCTGTTCGCCATCATATCTCGACATATATAGACTTTAGTCACCTAAAAAAGGAGTTAGCATGTTGTTCTGCCTTGATAGAGTTAGGATCAGAAAGAATGTCCACAATAATTATATTAAACTATGTTTTTGAAGTCTTTAGAAATGAACTGGGGAACCAGAAAGTAGTAACTAAACTCTTAGTAATCTTCTTGGATCACGTTAATTATTTTTAAAAATAATTAGTCTCTAGTTATCCTCCAAGAAAAAAATTTGAAAGCACCCTGATTAAAGGCGTATTTTATTGTTATGTTATTGGAAAAATTTAACAGCCCATGCTTACCGTAGATAGTTTCCTTATTCAATAAGTTGTGGCTTTCAGTTGCCGAAAATTCTCTGAGGTTCATTTGTCAATGAGTGGTAATCGCTCGCTAATCCTTGTTACTTTGATTTATTAAATGTTTACAGGTTCCCCTGAGTGTTATGATTATATGGACATATGCATTCTTCTTAACTGCTGGTGGAGCATACAACTACAAGGGTTGCAGTCCTGACGTACCTAGTTCAAATATCTTAGCTGATGCGTGTATAAAGCATGCATATACAATGAAGCATTGCAGGACTGATGTTTCCAATGCATGGAGAACTGCTGCATGGGTCAGAATTCCGTACCCTCTACAGTGGGGCATCCCTATCTTCCACCTTAGGACCTCCATGATCATGATCATTGTGTCACTGGTTGCATCAGTGGACTCGGTTAGTAGCTTATAATTCAAATTTACCAAAAGATTGGTAGAATTGCTCTCTTCTTAAATTGGTTGCCGAGAAGCCTCTTTATGGTGAAATCATGAAAGCACAGAAAGGGCTATGACATCCCATGATTGTGAATGGCTTGTGGCAGTAATTATTTTAGAGAATTAAAAAGATAATAGAGTTTGATGTTGTGACTATTTTAGAGAATTAAAAAGAGATGAAATGTAAGTGACTCATGCTAATTATATGATGACTTACGCAGGTCGGAACATATCACACTTCATCTTTGCTAGTCAATTCACAACCTCCAACTCCAGGAGTTGTCAGCAGAGGAATTGCATTGGAGGGTTTTTGCAGTATATTGGCTGGACTTTGGGGTTCAGGTACCGGGTCAACAACCTTGACAGAAAATGTGCATACCATTAATATAACCAAGGTGGCAAGCCGAAGGGCTGTGCAAGTTGGAGCAGCTTTCTTGATCCTCTTCTCATTTGTAGGTAAAGCGCCATGGACTTATTCTCTGAAAACGAAGATTGAGAGTTAAATACCTACTCAAGTGCATCCTAAAGCACTGTAAATCTGCTCAATGCTTGAAGGTGTAAAGCCTACCACGATTACTTTGGCTGTAAAAACTTCCTGTAACCTATATGATTAGTTCAAAGGCACAAATGATATGTTGCGTAAGGAATCTTAATGGACTTGATATTGAGAAATGGTCAGAAGTCGTCTCAGTTCTCTGAATTCAAGACTCCTTATGATCGTTGATGTTTATAGATACTTGCAATATACTCATGCTTGTGTGCTATACATATGATAAGATGCTCAGGCTTTAATTATTTTAGATTGGTTTACATCCAGCCAATCTGTTGGTTGTTATACTGAGGTAAAATATGAGGAACTACTACATGTGGATTTAACATGTAACTGATATCCTCCACTAGAAAATGTAATATCTTATTCATGTCTCACATTTTTACATATTTTCTGATTCTTTCATTTTTGTTTGACAGGAAAAATCGGTGCTATCCTTGCTTCTATACCACAAGCCCTGGCAGCTTCCATCCTATGCTTCATGTGGGCTTTTGTTGTAGCTATGGGTCTCTCAACTTTGCAGTATAGTCAATCAGCAAGCTTTAGGAACATAATGATAGTTGGCGTTTCGTTATTTCTTGGTTTGTCCATCCCTGCCTACTTTCAGCAGTACCAACCTGAAACCAGTTTGATACTCCCCAGTTATTTTGTTCCTTATGCAGCAGCATCAAGTGGACCAGTGCACTCGGGTAGTAAACAAGTAAGGTTTTTTTTATTTCCCCCCCATTTGTTTGTATTTGGGCTTTACATGATTAAATTCGTGAATTTGAGTTTTCTGATAAACTGATGGAAGACAACAGTCAAAGTTATAAATGTTGATTGAATGAGATAAATAAAGGTCTACTTTCTAAGTTGTTTCTATCTGCATGTATATGACTACATATGAGCATGGTATTAATTATATATTTTTTTATCTCTTCTAACATAAGAGAGATCATTAATAATTTTTTCACTGAATGTGTCAGCTTGATTTTGCAATAAATGCACTCATGTCCATGAACATGGTTGTGACGCTCTTGGTGGCATTTGTACTAGACAACACTGTGCCAGGCAGCCGGCAAGAACGAGGGGTGTACATATGGTCACGTGCTGAGGACTTGGCAGTTGATCCATCTTTGCAGGCGGATTATTCCCTCCCAAGAAAAGTTTCCCGCTGCTTTTGTCAGCCAAGAAGTTCGGGTGCCAATATTTGACAGATGACATCTTGTGCATAAGTTGGGACGTTTATCTACTAGAAAGCCACTTCCCACATTGAGGACGATGGAGCAAGCTATGGCTCAGATGAAAAACAAAGGTATAGTTAATTTAAAAGATGGTATTGGCTCAGATTATAAGAAGTAAAAACATACAGCAAAAAAAATATATTGATTTTTTAAAACTTATGAGAAATTTTATTAGGTTAACAGTGTAATTGTAACTCTCATTTATTATTATTATTATTATTATTATTATTTGGTAGTCTTTGTAATTGGGAAAACATGTTTGATTAAGATTATATACGTAGGTAAAGCATTCTTTCAGGGGAAGTCATTCCCGTACTGGCTTGTGTATATGCTTTGAATACGAATTCCAATAGATAGCATGAGTGATTTGATAATTTGTCTGCAAACGAAATCATACAACTTAGAGAATGCAGAGAGAATGCCAAATGAGTCTCCATGCATTCTCTTAACAGCATTGTTTATGGTGTTGGTTTAATTGCAAATCGTTAGTCTTACTTAAGATAAAAATGATTGGATTTTGAAAAAAAAAGACTTATATAACTGAGTAGATCATCAAATCATCTAATGACCTTGATAAGTGGTATCAAAGCTAACCCAGACTTCTGAGCATAACTGGAAATATTTATTACCATGCAGAACCCTTGAAATGATTCGTAAGACTAGAACCAACTCTTTGTACATTGTCTGGACTACTTGAAAGATATAAAAAGAATTAGCAATATCAATTCACTTTCTGTGGCCTGCAAAAAGAAATCTACAAAGAGAACAAATAGTGTTTGCTCATTTCTTTTTAAGAGTTCTTATTATGCCATTCTTGAATGAGAGAACGAAGTGTAAGATTAGGGGTGAGAAATTTGTGCTTAAGCTTTAAGTTAGTCATGGGGGAAGTATCATGCCCCATCCCTATCCATTCCTCTATGGCTTCTAACTCATATGAAAATCCATCTGCTGCCAAATGTGGATTCTTCATTACTTCCTGCACTCAACATTAACTCAAATGTATCAACAAACATTACTATTCATTTCTAATTAAGCAAAATAAATTGTCCAGTTCAGCCAAAGAAATGTCAATGAACTTATGATAATGGATACTGACCTGAAATATGGGGCAAAGGAAAACAGTTGGAATATCACTTGAGTCCTCTTTAATTGAAGATCTATCAATCACCACCTCACACACTCCTCTTGCAACTAACCCATCAGCCCTTTTCTTCACTTCATCAAGCTCTCCCATAACACTTGTAATCCTCAAAACTTCATTCGGCCCATCATTCACTGACAAACACTTCAATGCCAGCCTAGCAACTTCCTCTGCCACATCGAAAGGCCATTTTCCAGCCACCTCATCCAAAACTTGAACCAGGGCCGTCTGGTCCAACATCATAGCCTCTTCAACCAACCCGGCCCAATTTCTCCCTGTTAAAAGATGCAACAACACCACACCAAAAGCTCTCACATCGCATCTCTCATCGTACTCGTCGCACCGTCTAGTGAGCCCAAAGCCACTAATTTTTGCAACAAGATTGCGGTCAAGCAAGATGTTTGCTGGCGTAAGGTGGCCATGAACAATGGGCCTGGGCTCGGCCAAGTGGAGGAAGCCGAGGCCCGAGCAAACTTCATGGGCTATACGGATCCGGTCGTGCCACCCGAGGACCCGACCATATTTTCTATAGTTTCTTTGAGAGTTAAATAAAATGTCTCTTAAATTACCATTGTGCATATACTCGAAAACTATGCATTTTAGATCGGAGCAAAAGCCCCTCATGGCAACCAAATGAGGATGTCTAATGCTTGTAAGAAACTTCACCTACAAAATCAGAACCAATTAATCAGCATTACAGAAAAAAAACAAAGAATTGCATAAATGTACCTAAACTAAGTGGTTATTTAAAAATTCATCAACTTAAAAAAAAATTCTGGTATCATGATCTTATATTCAATAATGTTTCAACACAACTGATAATATGTGTAGAAAACATCCAATAGTATTCATCGAGTGTGAAATACTATTTAACAAATAGTTCTTAATATCTAACGGACAATAACATCTAAAACTTTTTAAAAGCATGTCAAATTTTAATAAAAAGTTCTAATTTTGATCAAAATTATAAAATCTCTAAGAATAAAAATTAATTTTTTTTAGTATTCATATATCATAATTGCATATATATAAGGTTCGAACTCATGATCTTTGCACTAAAATCATGTCACAGAGTAGACATGTATGAAGGGTTCAAACTCAGGATCTAAATTTAAATGCATATTCAAGATTTTAACCAAGTTAATATCAATAATTTCAATACATGCCTAAGTTTTTGTTTACCTTCGCTTGAAAATCCTCATGAGACAATCCAGGGCTGAGCAATTTGATAACAATACTTGAATGATTTATACGGCCTCTATACACATTTGTCCAATCACCACCAGTCTTCAATCTCAAACGTTCAGAAAAGTCATCAGTTGCCACTCTGATATCCTCAGCTGTGTACTCTCTGTAACCACAGCTTATGAGTTCACTTGACCTTGTAACCATTCCAATGGCATTTTTCTCTTTACAGAACTCAATTCTACGGTGAAGAATATCTCTTTGTCTTCTCAGCTCCTCAATCTCTCTCACCATCTCAGCCCTTGTAACCACTGCCTTCTCCAACTGCTTCTCTGCATGCCCTTTTGCCAGTGTTGATAGTTGGAGCTTGTTTGAGAGCTCGGATTGGAGTTCAAGAAGAGAACTCAATCTGCTTCTGCTCTCTTCAACATCTCTTATAACTTCATACAGTTGTTCTTTCTCATCATCTAATCTTTTCTGTAATTCTATGCGACTAGTCAGCTCTTCCTTCATTTGACTTTCAAGTTTCTCAGCCTGTTAAGACATGAACCAATATGAAATTAATGAATGAGCAATGTAAAGAACAGATCAGATATCAAAAAAAAAAGAACGAAGTTTTTTAATTGCTGTAGTACCCGGGTAGTGCATAAACGTATAGCCCATTCAGCCTTTTTGTATCTTTCAGCATTGGCTTTACTCTCTTTCCTCTGCAGCTCCATCACATCCTCAGCTTCCTTTATTTTACTTCTCAGTGATTCCATCTTTTCTGCAACACTCTGATACCAAAAAAAAAAAACAAAAACAAAACAATGTAAATCGAATCTCATAAGAGTGTGAAATGGGAAATTCAAACATGTGACCATTGGATCAATATAACTCTAATGTTATTATGGACCCATTTTAGCTAAAAATTTAAGTTTGTGATTATAGGTCTAATAATATTATTTAACTTCTAATCCTTATTAACTTTATTGATGATCCTCTAATAGTACACACTAAGAAAGGTTGTTTTCTTCAGAAGTCTTAAAAAAATTGTCTAGATGCATTTTTAATAACATAATTACTGATAATTATTGGAGAAGATAAGCATTGTTTGGATACAAAGAAAAGCTGTGGGCACCTAAAGAACAATAATTACTCGAGAATTTTTTACTTGTCTCACGGATAGTGGTTGTAAAGTGATCATGCATGGAAAAAAACAAATCATATGGGTACATGATAATACACTGGTGACTGCAGTTGAAAGGGCTCTCTGGTGACCACCCAATTTCATCATCCTATCACTATCATATCCCTCGAGTCAAAAACAACGAAGTAAAATATAACATAAAAAATACAAATCCGTTGTTTACAAGTTAGCTAAGCAGTGACTAAATCAAATAACTATTGATAAATCATGCTAAATTAATGGCCACAAGTAGCGGAAAATATCTTTGATGATAACACAAACTTACCATATGAGAACCCACATATTCTGCCACAATTGCCTCCACTGGACTAGTCTGCACAATCTTATCTTCCCCTTCAAACTTTTCTTCGTCCAAGTTCAATGACAACAAATGCTGGAAATAAGTTTCTATGTCCTTGACACAATGTTCCCAGTGGATCTGTGAATCAGGAGAGTTCAGGTTTCTTGATGAGTTCAATAAGCGACGAGAACTTCTTCCCAGTGCGTTTCCAGAAAACATTTTTGCTAGACTGCTCACTAAGTTGACTCTCATTCTTGCAATTGTGACTCCTTGATCATCCACCATGACTCCTTCCTCGTTATCTCCTTTCAGAAACTCCAGTTTCCCTGCGCGTATTATGAACAATTCACAGTAATCAGGCTTGTGCAGGTCGACCAAGATTGATTCCCTGATTGCAGATTTTGGTTTCCTGTAGAAGGATAAAAGAAAATCAATCAAATAATTGAAATTCAATCAAAAAATAAATAAAATTGTGAGCTGGTAACTTCCCTGGAAGAAACTATAACACATACCCTGATGAGGATTTCATGAAGGGAATTCCCATGACCAGTTTGGTTATCCTGTGCCTGGAAATCAAATCTAAAATGACCTCATGAATGGGCTTATGATCACAACTTTTAATCTTCTTTGTTTCAGCTTTTACCTGTGAAAAAACAAGACAAAACTCTATAAATCTCTGAAGAAATCCAGGACCAAAAAGAAAAATCATGGCTAAATTTAACAAGCAAACTAATCAAATCAAACCTTTCCGCACAAAGCTTTATACTTAGAAAGCAACACGTCTGTCTTCCCTTCTTCATACTTCTTACGGTGTTCCAGGACCTCATCACTCACAGAAGTTGCAGGAAGCTTGCAGCCAACTATATAATCACAAAAATGATACAACAACCAAAATATAGAAATCAAAAATGAAAAATAAAAGAAAAATAATGTAACCAACTTACGTGGGGTGTAAACAAGATCCTTGGAGACGTCATAAGTTACATGAAGAATGACTATGGAGATTGGCTGAGACTTCCAATTTCTAAGTGTCCAATACAAAGTCTTGCAGCCATCTTGCAGATCGTTTCCGACTACAACATAGACCTTGTGAACTTGATGATGATGAGCATCCATTGCGGAACAACAATAATGATTACCTCAACTAATAGTGGTTAATCAAGGCTAAACCGTGTTTTAAGTGTGGAAAGAAAGACAATTGAGTTGATGTTGATTTCATTTTCAACTGTTTCGGTAGTGTTGGAGGATTGTGATTGCCTTGTGATGTTTAGGATTATTCATGAGAGAGGGACGGCCAATATTGGACTCTTTTGTATGGATTTTGAAGCTTGGCAAAGCTAGTCAGGCCCCTTTTCTTTTTTGCTTACTTTTTTAATGATTTGATGTAATTGGCTTCTGAATTTTCATGGCAATTGTTTTCAATCCTTCTTTTATTCTTCTTTAACCTTTGATCAATTAATGGAGTCAATTGTTTTGCGTACCATATCTGTTGAGTTTTGGACAATATATTACGTATTCCTAGGACTTTGACTCCTAACCCACCTTCACCTTCACCTTCGAGAATGAAATTTAGAATACAATTAATGGATTATTCTATAAATAGACTTTGGAGATTAATATCTTTTATTTTACAAATTCTTTCTATTTTCATTTTTTTTCTCTCATTTTTTCCGAATAATTTAAGTCAAATAAAAAGTAAAACAAAAATCACTCAAAATATTTTATTAATCTTTTAGGTTTGGTGGGTAGAAATGGTGATCAATCATGAGCAGTAGCGTCCATATTTTCAAATGAGTTTTGAATTGTCTGTTGGTCGTTTGACAATTTTTTTTCTTTTTCCAATCCCTTAGAAAATAAGTAACTTCAGATTTTGATGGGTTTTTTTATAAAGTTTTGCGGTAATTAATTAATTACCTAATAAACCAATAAATTAACGTCAAGCTTGCGGAAATTTCTGGCATTACAGAATCGACAAATGTTGACTATCCGAGCCCGACATGTCTCACGCTACTCTATCACCAATCACTAACCGAAACATTTTATCTTTTTTTATTTTAAAACTTTTACTAAAAAAAAGAGGATTCTTTGAAAATTGATTAACTTTTGCAAAATTTTACACGTAATGACATCAATTTATCAAAATATATACGTCATATAATAAATAAAATAGTTTTATATAATATACATAAAATAATATTAATTCTTCAAATTTATAGATTACATAATAAATTAAATAGTTTATATAGTTTGCGCAAAATAACATGAAATTATCAAATATAAAATATTATATAACAAATAAGATATAGTATACACAAAATAATATTAATTTATCAATATATATAAATAAAATAGTTTATATAATATGAAAAAAAAAAACATTTTATCTTTTTTATTTCTCAAACATGTTATAGTTTGCCCAACATTTCTCACGCTACTCTGTCACCAATCATTAAACAAAACATTTTATCTTTTTTATTTTAAAATTTTTACTCAAAAACAGGATTCTTTGAAAATTGATTAACTTTTAAAAGATTTTAGACGTAATGAACTCGTCAGATACTTGACACTTGATATCAAATATTACTGAAGATATATCGAATATTATTTGATAATATTAAGATATTGTTTATCATCGAATTCAAGATCACACTTTATTCATTTATAGATTAATTTTTCACACTATTTATCTGTTAATTACATTTATATTCTATATATCCTCCTAATTTTAGTACAAAATTAAGATATTAATATTTGATAGACAGGAAAATAAGATAAATATTTAATTTTAATGTGTTATGTCATAGTTATTCACACATTATACTTCAAAAGTAAAATCATTACTAAAAAATAATTAATAAAAGTAAATTTCTTATTTATGAAAAAAATTGATGTAAATAACAGGTCACACATAAACAGTAACTATTGAATACTGCTAACATTTCTTTTATATCAAAGCTACTGAGCAATAGTGAGTAATTTCTTTAAATTTCTATAAGGATGAGACTTTTTACATCCAAAAAAAAAAAGACCCCAAGTATCCATTTTTTCACAAAAATTTTTAATATTGAAATACCCATAAATCGTTCTACCATTACAAACACAATATTATATAATAATTGAATAATTCTTACAAAAATTATAAAGAAAATAACTAGTTTTTTTCCTTTTAGTTATTTATTAATTATTATTATTATGTGCTAAAACTCGATTGAACAATAAAATGTTTAAAATTAAAAATAAATAAATAAATAAAAATGTTACCTAAGAAGAATAATGTCATAAAGTTGACCTATTATAAATTTATCTTCTGTGCAACTCTCAGGTATTTCTTGGATAATAATGTGAAGCCATATGGGTGGATGATCCCTAGAGAGAGTTTGGGAATATCCTCCCTATTTCACTTCACTCTTTTAACATATATGTATAACATAAACTCGGTCAAGATAGTAATTAACGTCCTGGTACAACTTGTTATTAGTAAGCCGATCTCACCTAATCAATGGGTAAAATAATTGATGAGTTAGTCATCATTAAGTATAACTCTTTGACTTTTAATTAAGTGAAATTAATAAACGTAAATTTACGTTCAACTATTTCATCTCCTTAACTTATAGTTTAAGAAAGTCAAAAGTTATTAATATCAAAAAATATATATTTATTGAAATGATAGCATTATATTTATTACTTTTCATTTTTAGATTATTAACCTATATTCTCTTAGGACATGCTTTTAGAGTAAAATAAAATGAATACTTCGACTCCTCTGATTGCTATGCAATGTAAATAATACCTTAAAAAAGTATTGAGAACTCGAACTCGATAGGAAGATTAGAGACACATCACATGGAAAGTGATATAGCATCCATTATAATAAAGAAAAAAGATATTTTTAAATATGTGAATTCAAGATGGATCATTAGATAAAAAAATAATAATAAAATATTTTAAAAATCTCTTAATGATCAAACGTTACAAAAATATATCTTAACGTTTTTGTATCATTTAATGACCATTTGTTTTCCAAAATTTTGTACCTAGCTATAGAGTTAATATAAATTAAAATAGATGTAAAAATTTAATATATAATATGGATATCATAATAAGGAGTGTTATTTTATATTTTGGCTATCACGGTATATGAAAAATTGTCTTTACTTCCAGTTTATGATGTATATTAATTCTATTATAGTTTACTCGTCTCACCAAAAGACATCGGGGGTGTAGCTCATATGGTAGAGCGCTCGCTTCGCATGCGAGAGGCACGGGGTTCGATTCCCCGCACCTCCACATCGGTTTTCGTAATCTGGACCACATTGTTGGAAAGCTTTTTGCAGAACCAAACGAGCTGATCATTCTCGTTGGCCCATCAAGACAAACAATTGATTTTCTGGTTCCTTAACCATTTGGGCCCGGCCCAACCATCCTATTAGTTCACCTTATTATTT
>JANLJB010031231.1:0-57806 GCA_026212285.1 Bursera cuneata
AAAAAAAAAAAAAAAAAAAAAAAAAAAAAAAAAAAAAAAATTCCCTGAAAGCTAGGTGGGGAAATTATGAAAATAACCAATTTGAGGGGTTAAAATTTGAAAGTTCATAATTTTTCTAATCTAATTTGAGTCGGCCACAGTTCAAAATTCAGGTAAAAAAATTATAGATTTTTAAATTTTAATTTTTTTTCTCACCCTCTAAATTGGCTATTTTTCATGCTAGGTCCCCTGGTTAAATTAGTTTTAAAAGGATCACTTCTTACTCAGACCCATCACTTTTAACATACAATAACCCTGTTGTAATTGTCTCAATCTCTATATCGTTTCCTCTTCCATGGTATACCATTCAACGACTGAAGGAATGATAATGCATAAACAAGAAATAATAATTTACAGATATGGGCAGAACTACCGACCAAAAAAAAATTTACTTTTCATTGATTTGATCATATTTCAACGGCCAGCAAAGAGGTCGCATCACCGCTTGGCCATAAAAAATATTTATATATATTTTAAATGAAGGGGAAAGAAGGTAACCACTTGATCTCATCAAAAACCTAAAAAGGAAAATCATAAAGAAAATTCATATCCATCAAAGTGTTGAAGGAAATGAGAACTGCCGGGGAACTTAAACGCCTGACTTCTGAAAATTAAAAAAGACTTCATCAGGTCCAACATATTTATAATTTCTTTCCACCTTGATGGATGCACCCAATATGAAGATTCAAGAAGGCCTTCTCCTGGAAGCTATCTCATCGTCATTTTCCCTCAAACCAAATGATTTTGAATTGATATTATATTTCCCGTCTCTTTGATATATGAATCTCTCTTCTCTAAATCTTCTCGAAGCATCCCCAATCCGGCTCTCAATGCCCCTGCCAAACTCCTTGGGACTCCCTCTTGCATGAAAATCAGCAGCATCCCCATAACGAGAATTACGAGCCTTCACAAATCCATTATCCATATTGTAACGAAATTGCTTCACAACTCCATCCATTTCGTATCGCTTTGCAGGGGGAACGGGCCCAAATCTATAGCTATGTTTCTCCCTATTATCATCACTTCCCTCACACCTCAATTGCCCCCTACCAACTCCATCCATTCCAGAATATCTTACAGTATGCGTATTTCTCTGGTTCCGTGGGCAATCCACCAGGTCAAACCTGTCATCCCGTGGACCAAACCTGCCTGGTGACCTCCTCTCTGAAACTGAAGAACGCTGGTTAAAACCATGTACCATACCATCTTTGCAATCACTAATCCATCTGGAGTTATGAGGTGGGGAACCATAACTTCTGTGCATTGTCCTAAATCCTACATTACGATCTTCTGCCAAAAAACCAGGCCGTTGATGAGGTGACCTCCCTCTCTGCATCCTTACTTCAGATCTGAAATTAGGGGATTTACTTCTGTGTCTTAAACTTGGATTACCAGAGTCAGGAAAGCGAGTTCTAGATCTTGAAGGAGACTTTGAGAGGGATCTATGTGCACGGTCTTCACCTCGTCTTTCATTTGGAGAAAAACTTATTTCTCTCTTGGCTGAAGGATGGGAATGATTCAAGGAAGGCTCAGAGCAATCATCTGGCATAGGGCCATGATATCTCCCCCTGAGGCCTCTTCCATCCACTCTAGGACCATATCTTAAAGACCTGCCTCTGCCAAGAGTGACTCGCCTACCAGGACTCAGCTCTCTGGGTGGTCTGAAACCCAAACGCATATGAAATGCCTCACCACCCCTGTCAATCGGTGATCCACTTCTTGTAAGACGGCGATGGATACTAATTGATGAAGCATCAATCTTTTGTCTACAAATGGAACCATTTTCAGGCACCAGACGATGAGAATTTGTTGGAGCATGATTATTAGGGGAGCGATAGCGTTTACGAAGCCTGCGAGTGTCTGCAGAGTTCACCGAATCATCATTTCCCTGACTTCTTGCATAATAAGCATGCGGACTATATCTGCACCTAGCAAAAGATTCTCCATATCCACGTTCCCTTTCAGATCTAGGGTTAGTGTTATCAGCATCACTGCATTCAATAATTTAAAAAAGTGTTTAGCAAGGATGATCTGGAATAAATGTACAGTGTATCAATGTTCACTTAAACTAAATGGAGTAAAAGTAGAATTACAAATTGTACCTGCTTCCTTGTGTGTAAGTTTTGTCATCCTTTAAATATGCATCATGCAAAATTCGTCCTTCAACATGCGATGGCAACTCTCTCCTCAACTCTCTTGATCTGAACATCCTGCCAGCAGTACCGTCACCACTGTTTAATAAATCCACACACTCATCCGTGAGGTTCTTCTTATTACAGCCATCTCTCAAGCCAGTCAATGCATCTGAAATACTTTTGTGATCGCTAGCAGATAGACTTGGTTTATTTGTAGCATCTAAGCTAGCAACAACACCAACATCACCAGCAACCTTGTCTGGACTTACTTCATCACCAGAATCAATCTCATTCCTTCTATCTTCCCCTTTTGATATTCTTTCCTTACCAGATCCTGAAGAGCCACTTAGGAAAGGTTGAAAGTCATTATCTTGTGTATGCTTCATAGTTTTTTCAGCTTCACAACCCAGAGCATTGTCAGATCCGTAGTCAACATGTTCAGCTTCCATGTCTTCACCATCATCTTCTTCCCAAGTATGAACAATTGATTCCCTAACCTCTCCGTCTTCATACTGAGAATCATAATCCAAGAGCTCACTCGATTTCACATGAGCATGATCATGAGAAACATCAGAATAATAACCATTTTCTGAAGGTTCTTCTAAGACCATCCTATCAGAACTATGTACAAGATCATCTTGGTCATTTCCACATAAAACATCCTGGAAGCAATGAACAGGTGGTGCTTGCAACATTTCTCCGGACTTCTCTATACAATCCATTGCAGGTTCCTCGCGACTATTATGCATTGAAGTATCAGTTGCAGCACTATCACGCAAGGAAACCTGTGGCTTTAGATCCACATCCAATACAGGTTGAACTTCAATAGATGCACCTGTCGTAGGCTTCTCAACATCCAAAGGAGGAGAACTCGGAAACTTCTCCAGAACACCGTCAGTAGAATCTTTCTCCAATGGCTGAACTGTCTCCAAATCATCCACATCCATGGCAGGATTTGCATCATCAAGTGAACCAGAAACTCCATTCACATCATTGACAGCTTTACTCAGAACATCCTCAATCTCATCGGTAGTGTTAACAGACAAAGCTACCAGAGGTGCAACCTCCTGCTTCTCAACTTGAGAACCAGAGGAAACAAGCATGCCAGCATCAGCAGCACAGCCACCCACATCACTATTTGATTTAGAAGGTAGATTGTTATCCACACCTGAATCCAAGTTTTGAACTCCATGTGAAGATAAGCCCTCATTACTGCCGACACAACCAAAGGAAACACTGTAGTCTGAAGTGCCTTTATCCTCATTAACAACAGCGAAAAGCTTCTTAACATCATCAGCTGGAAGAAATTCAACAGACCCAGCATCAGTTGTGATTCCTTCTAGACCATTCAGTGGTTCCTTTCCCATTAATTGATCCACCTTCACAACATCATCAAGCTCTGAAGACATATCTTTGTGCAAGTAACTAGCAATGCCAGAATTCGCACAAATATCTGAATTGTGTTCCTCTACGTTAGATTGTTTTATTTCATGAGCCACTTCTCTAGAATTATTAGGCTGCACTTCCTTTTCAGCATTGCTTTTAGTATCAACAGGATCACTTCGCACTTCACAAGCTTCCAAATTTATCTTATTATCACAATGATTACCATGGTACAAATCATCAGCAATATCGTCTGCAGCATTGGTTTCAGAATCCGCGACGTGATAGTCAAAAGGACGTTCCCATGAATCCATTGCCCTATTTAAATCCCAGTGCAAACGATCATCTCTTGAAGAGGAACCCTGCCTTCTAACTTTTTCCTCTTCTTTGTTGCTTATGAGATCCTTCATAACCACTCTATGATCCTGCACAGAAGTGTCTTCCATTTTGTTTCTATGCGACGGACCATCTGCAGAGGAATTATCTGTTCTCAGGCCCCCAGCAAGTTCATCAGCAGGCAATGCAGAAATACAGGAACCAGTTCCTTTAGTTGAAATTTCAGTCAAAGTAGGATCATTCTTAGAAACACCTTTTAACAAAGAACATAATTGATTGTTTGTTGAACCTTCAAAAGGGCCATCACGCACAGAAGATTCTTCAACGCCTGAATTATCCTCGGGATGACCATCTTCTCCTCCAAAATCCTTACTGCATGCAGCAGCTGCAAGTATAGAAATACCAGAGAAGTCTTCATGGTCATCAACTTGTCCTTTTGCCCTCTCCAAGTTTGTCTCATCAGCCTTGCAGACACTGTCAACAATCTGACCCAAGTCATTTGCAGAAGCAGCGCAATCAATTACCCTTGGTTCAATCTCAGTCTTCGCATTATTAGGCAAAGAGGCTCTAGGTGGTGGAGACGGAGATCTGTACACAAATCTTCTCTTCTTAATCGGCACATGCTCAGCCTTCTCACTAAAGCGACACCCAAGAACACTTACTCCAAGCTGGCAAATAGAACAAGAGATCATAACTCAAGTCATAACATGAAATTATTTCATCTTGCACACATTAGTATCATAGTTACAACAAAATTACAATGACATTAGATTCAACCTTCTCAGATTCAGAAACAGGCATGTCCAAAGTTTTTGAGAACTGATTGACAAGCTTCCCACAGTCTTTCAAGCTTCTTGAAACTGATTTCTTGGCTCTCCTTAATGAACTCCTTTTACCTTTTGAACCCTTCCAAGTCAAATCAGAATCGATAAAGCTGGTAACTTCCAAACTAATCGTTCCCAGCATGCTACCAGGTGGTGAACCTCTCTCATCACCCAATGGCTTTCCACCACAGGCTCAGCAGGATGCCGTTACAGCCTGTTCTCTGCTTATTTCAAGAGTAGAGGGTAAAAACCAGTGCAAGAACAAAAGAAAATCTGCAACCAAAAATAAGAGAAAAATAAGTCAAGATGTTTATCACATTTATGGTACACAATCACAGCTATAATGTTGAAAAATCAAGCAAAAGCATATTCACTTCAGAATGCTAACATATCAAAGATTAGTCATAACAAAGATTCTCTAATGCCGACCATTAATTAAAACTCTCCAAGTTGCTATTTTAGTTATGAATACTCTTAGGATCTCAGATATAAACACAAACAGGGATGCGAATCAGATCAGCACTGGCAGCATAGATCAAAATGTTACCCATGATTAATATAGTAAAACAACCCAACAAATGATTTCCTTAATGAGCAGGGGAAAAATTATAAGATTATATCGCCCTTCAGCACAAACACGTTGACACACATCAAAGGCTACATGTAACTCAGCTTAATTGTCTGGCAACAAATAAGGAAAACTCCCACAGTGCTTGACAAAGGGCTCTTCATGACGAAGCATAAGCGATATATGATTAAGTGCAACACAGAATAACATATATGATGCCACAAGTCTATACGATTACTTCTTGAAGCAACAACGGTGGAAGAACCTCACTTTAACAGTTCTTACTTTTATTGTCAATCAATTCAATAATCCCAGGGTGCCAAATTTGAGAAGAAACAGCTCTCACATGCAACAAGGTTTCAGAATTCCTAGAAAAACGAACTAACTGGGAAATTCGTAGACATAACGGCAAACATGGTCAATCAACAATGAAAACAACCACCGGCCAACCCTGGTTGCAACCAGAAAAGTAGCCTTTCAATCCTGCTCCCAAAAACCAGTATTTAATACTCTAAAAAGCCCACTTGATTAAACCATAAATCAAGGGGAAAACTCAAAATCTCCATAACTGCAATGATGTATTCCATGCGGTGATGAAAACCTATGCAGACAAGTAGCAAACATAAGGCACAGACCGGATAATGTAGATACGATCAACTACATGCAAAGGAACGAATTGGCAAATAAATTAGCCAACAAGGTGGTCCCTCAACCTCTATAAAAGTCTTGAAAAGCCTATAATCCCTACATTGTATCAATTCGATCATTCGCTTGAAGAATTAGATTAAAGCAAAACTTGTCCGAGTAGATGAAATGCGAGAACAAATCCACCAAAAACAACTCAATAGAATGGTCTGTAACAGTAAAAACAGATCTAAAGCGAGTGTCGAGTTAAAACCAAATCAAACGTTCGAAGACTCCCAGAAGCCAAGACGCAGCGAATTGCAATAACCAATCAAGCCTTCTCAGTATACAGCTCAACTCAAGAAACCCATTCTCAGATCTGAAGCAGAAAAACAAAAAGAAAAAACAGCGCCGAAAACCCTAATTTCTTCTCTTCCTCTTCTCTTGTCTTCTTCAATGAATAAAGAGAATCGAATCGAATCGAATCGAATCGCGGTGGTTCGTCCGCCCATTACAATCGAAACAAGAAAGAAGCAGAAAAGAAAATGAGTAAAATGAGAAAAGAAATAAGGGTTTCATTTTACCTGATAGACAAACAATCAGATAGATCTCTCTCTTTTCCGAGCTGATTTAACCCCGAAATCAAATGCCAAAAACGCAGCCGTTTCTTGCCGTGTGTCACTACAATGAGGACACTCTTGTTGTTTCCAGTGTTGTTGTTGTTGTTGTTGTTAAGGGTTTTCTTCTGCACTTTCTATTTATCTTTCATTTCAAGAAACCAAATATACTCTCGCTATCCCACTATGTACGTATGTATTCAAGGTAAGTCTCGATCTTCCTCTGCGGTTCCCTTCCACACATTTCTTTCCAATTCAACCCCCAGCACACACACCCACGCCACTTCGATCCTTTCCTCTGATTTCAGGATTTCCCCTTTGTTTTGTTTCGCTTCCACCTTTTAGATTGCCTCTCTTTTTATTCTTTATTTTCTTTGCTTTGTAATTGTTACCGTCAACTCAGTGTTGCTTCACCACGTATTCATCCTACTCTGCTTCCCTTTTTTACCCTTACTTTCCTATCCTCTCTTCCCAATTTGCCCCTCCCCTTCCTGCCACGATTCCGTTTGGCTTCTAAAGGAAGTCAACAATTGTGCACCCTGCCGCTGATTATGACTGTTACAAATATATAATAATAAATTAGTCATGTAATTTCAGAGACATTTTCGATTTTTATATTTTAATATATGTTATGTTACATCGAAATTGGAAAGGTCCCATAAATGCTTCGCGTAAATTCTGGACAATTATAATTTGTAAAGAAATTGTATAGTTGGCTACACTGGAAAAAAAAATTAGTGGCTAAAAGCGTGGACCAAGCCAATGGGAAAAGTTTTTTCCGAGAAGACACCCGTTAATAAATGTTTGCAATTGAAGAAATTTCCACTTAAACCAAACACTGGTGATTGGTGAATGGACCACCACCCGTAACCTCATAAGAACGACGTCGCTTTTCCACTTTTATCTGTGCTCTTGAGAGACCCCCTGATAGTCAAAGCAAGAAAATCAAAATAAATTACACCTTACAAACCTAACGTGGTGGTATTTAATTCCTTTTATATGATTGGCGGAACTGGTATAAATGTACAATTCAGCCCTTCATTTTTTTCAATAATTGCTTAGGTTTTAGAGTCATGGCATTGTATCAAATCAATGTTGTAAACTGGGTTAAGATTTGTTTTATCTCATTTTTCTCGGTGATTGAATTATGGGGGATGTAATTGTTTTTAAAATCAACATCAGGAATATGCACAAAGGGGGATTGGGAAATTTCTTCGTAGTTGCTCCATCACCAGTAGTGGTTGATGAGAGGCCGCACGGATCATCACTGAGAAATGATGGTAACAAAAAGTAAAAGGAGTGAGAGCATTAAACGTCCTGTCAAAGATTGTCTCTGTCAAACTCGGAGCCACTACATGGCACTTGGCAGACCCACGATGGGAAAGATACCAATACCATTCGCTCAGTATGCGCAAATCAAATCACATACAGGTAACACAAGCAAGCCTCAACATGAAAACCAATATCAAACATCTGTTGCCTTAAACAAGATTACGGTGCTTTGCTTTCCCTGCCTGCATTTGCCTATAACCAAGCAAAGGATAAAAGCTTCTGACGTTGTAATGAGAATCCCTAAATTCTTTTCGATAAAAAATATGTAGGTTCAGACAAACAAGGAAGGAACATTATTTTTTGACAGAAAACAAGGAAAGAACTATCAAAGTCTCACAGGAAAACCAACAGAGAAGTTATTCTCAAGTACTACCAGAGAATATCATTCTCCTAGAACCAGAGAAGTTATTCTAAAGTACAAGGGTAAAGCTAGTACCATGTATCACCTTCCTGGTAGTATTGAGGACTTCAATCGCATAAATTTGACAGCTGAAAGTAGATCTTAATTTTTTCTTCAACATTCAAATAGCTCATTTCTAGCATTTTAAAAGTAATTGAATCTTCAGCAGTAAATGGACCTTAAACTACCAGAAACCTAACTTTTGTGCAAGCTATTTCACCCATCATTGCAAAAAAGCCAACTTTCATCTCCGTATCTCTGCAGAAATGTAAATTTGAGGCTGAGATGTTTGATTTTGCAACCAAATATCTCAATTTCTCATAATTCTGGCAACAAGAAGCCATTAAAAAAAAAAATGGCAGCTACAATATTGCCACACCAAAATACATAATGTTCTTACTTCTTACCAGAGAAAAGATGAAAACAACAGAAGAGGATTAAAGAGAGAATTTGAATAATAATTAAAAGTTCTAGATCAATTTCAACAGCCAAGAAACTGCTCACTTAAAACATAGTAGTAGGAAAGACAACTGAGGATGTTTCCTAAATGATAATAACAGATCCATACAATTCCAAACATAACAATTATAGAAACTAGTATTAAAAAATTTCTTTAAAACAGAACTTGAAGATTTAGGACAGATTATGAGGCTATGAATGTGAATCAAATTAATAATGTTCATAAAATATAAAAGCAATAAATGCTCAATAAGTTATCTTACATGGTACTTCAAATGACAATAACAATCCATCCAAGACCTTCCCAACCCCAATAAAATGGCATTACTGCGAGTAATGGTAATGATGGTAACTCTTTTTAATGCTTCAACTACTTACCTGCCAAATTGATTTTTCGAAGATTTCTAGTATTTCTGATTACACAAGATTTACACCAGCTGTAAGCTCCAACTTATCCAGTGTCAACATGGAAAGAAGTGGAATAATGACTTAGAAGTTAAAAACAGACATTAAGTCCATTGTCACAGCCATCCAGTTAGACTTGATGGATGCTTCACCTAGCTCCTCATGCTAGAAAAAACAGTTCAAAGATCAGCCATCCACCAACAACCAATCCTGGCGAAGCAGAGAATGTCTCTTCTTTCAGATCAACTCTGAATATATAAGATGATAACATAAGAAGTAATGGAATCCTAACAGGAAAATTATATCAAATACAGCAAGAGAGAAGTATAGGAGCATCAATTCAAGTGTCAAATGAAGAAAACAAGCTATTCTATCTTCAACAAACATATGGAAGTTGCATTCAGAGAACGATGTCTTCTTCCAGACTAAACCAGGTTATATGAAGTCAAATAGACACATATCCACTTTGGTAAATCTCAACTCCAAAGAAATTCCAGTCCTGGTTTAGAAAGGAAGGAGATTCAAAACAAAAATTAAATTTAGAATCAGGACCAAAGCGATGACAAGAAGGTAATAGACGCCTTAGAGCATTATCTTTACTGAATGGTGCAAGAGGTAATTTTTATGAGTTCTCAATGGTTGCAGTTGTAATTCGTAATTGTTGTGGTAGTTCCTGCTCACCACTGCGTCTCCAGAAGGCCCTCCTCCACCAAACTTCAAACCCTCTTTGTATGTTAGGGCAATCTTCACCAGAGTTTAAGAATCTATTAAACCAAGCAAGCAAAATTTTCTGTTGCCAAGCTAGAGGGAGAGTGAGAATAGTGTTGCTAAGACCATCCTCGATTAAGTGCCGATCAAGGCCTTTGGATGCCCTCCTCATCCACCCAAAATCATCATAAAAAGGCTCCAACCAAGTCTGCAAAAGCAAGCACCTCACATCCTTTGAAGCCAATAATTGTCCTTTGCCAATCCCAACAAATAGTCTAGCAGTAACTCTGCTAACCTCATATCTATGGATGGCGGGAACTTTCGAATGTACCTCAGATACCTCAGATTGAGAAGCCCATGTTTTTAAAAAGTCCTCAGCGATCTGCCTATCAATCAAGATATCCAAAATCCAATGCAGATTATCAGCCTGCCTTGCAATCTGACCCACATCTTGCAAATTCCCTGTTGCTGCCTGGAGAAAATGTTGGCGAAGTAATTGCAAACACCCATCACAAGCCGAATACAATGACTCCTTCCGAAGATCATTCTGAGATGAATTTTCATGAAGCATCTTAGACACCAATCCTTTCATTTCGCGCCTTGCCTTCTCATCTTTGCCTTCAAGAACTACATGTAAAAGCTTGAGAAGCACTTCCTCATTGTCACTACCCTCTTCAGTTCCATTGGGAACTTCAACTGAAACCCTTTTCAAAACTTCACCAGCACCAACACCTTCAAGCCGGAGCTCAGATAACAATGCAGCCACTTTCTCCTCCTCATCCTCAGCCCATGGTGCAGCCTCTAAGTATTCCAAGCAAGATAAAACCCCCGCATCAAACCCAATTGCCGCAGAAACCTAAAACCAAAAAAAAAAAAACCGCACAAAACAACCAATTCAATCCCCTGAAAGCCATTCCTCAATATAATTGTTTCAGAAATTAGATAAGAAGCATACAAACAGAACTTCAAATCTAACGCTTAAAAAAATAATAAATGAATAATTAAAAATTTGGGGGCTTTAATTTTCTCAAATATTTATTCAGTGTTCAAACCAGAATAAGGAACCCATTATTACTTTCATATTCCTAGTTAAGTATTGATTTTAAGTTACTTCAAAATCTTTAAATTCTTGGTAATCCTCCATCAAGCAAACAAGACATAAAAAATTTACAGGAAGAAACCATAAAACTTGAGCTGTTACATTAAAAACAAAAAAATTTTACCTTCAAAATGCCAAGAACTTTAGAAACATCCTCTTTCATCAACTTCTTTTTTAGATCTTTACAGTACATCAACCTCAGAGTCTCAATATAAACCTCCACGTCATCACAATCAGCAATCTCCACAATGTACGGAAGATTGGTTTTCTGCTGCTGTTTCGTCCACCGATCCGACAACTTGACGGCAAAAAACCTACTGTGCGCCACGAGAATCTGTCTGTGCACATTCATGGACACGCTTATACCATCTTTAGAACTCAGCGTAAGCTTTATGTCACTCGAAGATGACTCGTTGAACTGGTTACCTGGGCTCCTCGTCAACAAAAGATCTGAAATTCTTTGCATTTTCAGTTGCTGGAGGTCAAACGTTTGATGTTGTTGGTGGTTCGTTTTCTGCGGGAATGCCGGAACGCCATTGTGGGTGGTTGGGATCTGGGTTTTCGGATGCATGTCGGGCTCGCTAGCCATCATCTCGAAAAGGGTCGGACTGGATCGGGTCGTCTTATCGGGTGGGGGCGACATTGGGTTCAAAAGTCCAGCTGTTAGAGCAGAGTTGAATTTGCTGAAACTTGAAGGAAATGCTGAATCTGAGGAGTGACCGTTGAGCATGGTTGTTGCTGTTGGTGAGGTGCGTGTGAAGTCCATGACTGGCGATAGGCTGCCAGGAGAGAAACGGATCCTGAACGTTGACGGTGAGTCGGGCTCTTGACCGGGTAGTGGTGTACGGACTTGTCTGTGTTGAGGCGGTTGTGGTGGCGGTGGGGGTGGTGGTGGAGGAGTGAGGATGGGTTTGGTAGCTGGGCAACACCAGGAATTATCAGGTGAAACTATTGTGGGCGGGTCAAGTTTGCGGGTTGAGTCAGTGGTGGCTGTTGTGGCGGTGGAGGTGGAGGAAGGGGAGGCAGAGGAGGAAATAGTGGTTTCACGACACTTGCGGCGTTTGGGCTTGATGGGCTGAGTTTGGACTTTGAGATGTGTAGTTGTAGTAGTCGTCGTGGTTGTTGCCATGAAATGTTAAATGTAATATAAGCTTTAACTTATCTATATTGTGTCTTGTGTTCGTGTCTGTCTATGTGCTTGTTGTTGTCTTTTAGTTTCAAGACATTAGAGAGAAAATTTTTGTTTTTGATTTTGGTAATTAAAAATGGCGGTGGTTACGAAAATAGTAAATGGGGACTGAGAAACTGAGAAGGCTTTAATGTGTTGTTGTTGTTGTTATGGGTGGGTCGATTTGGCATTGGGTGATTCCGCCGGGGATAAGAGCTGTGAGGGCTTTGGGATGCTATGCTTCTTCGTCAACAACAGATATAAATAAATAAAAACAAAGGAGACTACGAGAGTGTGTGTGCGTGTAAGTGAAAGAGAGGGAAGCACATCACGGGCAGGCAGCGTTAGCCCCACAACAGACGTTTGGTTTCGTTCTTTATTACAACATGATCCATCCCACTTATGTCTTTTGCTGCTCTTTACTTCAATTGGCGGGAAGGATATTGTTTTCTGCCAGTTGGCCTTTGATTTGGCCACTCCTCAATTGCAACAAGTTCAAACTAGATGGGCTAATCTAGAACTAGTTCAGTTTTGATAAAGTCTAAAGTGACCTTTAATTAGTTTGCCGTTAAGAAAATATCATGCCAGTCATTGGATGAGGAAAAAGAGTTCTCTCTTACAGTGCATCCCACGGTCATGATCGCTTTAGGGAATTTATAGTTCAAAGGCAATCAAACAAAAAAAATATTGGGGAATTTACGAAATAATCAAACTCAATCAGGTGAAAATTTTTTATTATTTTTTAATTTAACCCTTTAAATTTTATTATTTACATAATTAGAGTATCTGATAATCTCACCCACACGTCAATTTCCCAAACTCCAGCCAACCAAATAGTGTTCTGGCTGGATTGGTTTATTTGGCTCTCTAGTTGGACGACTTCAAGTCAAGTGGGTGTGTAGCTTAAAGTAACAGGGTGCTCAAATCACACAGTAATAAACACATTGAATTCGATTGAGCATACATGAAGAGAGACAAAGGCAACGTTTCGATTATAAAATTACACTTTTTCATCATAGCTAGTGATGTCCTGCTGTTGCTTGGTCTTTCACTTTATATAAAATAATATATTGTACTTTTGGCATGGCACTCTATGCATAATCAACATGAAGTTTGTTAAAATAAATACAAAGGGCAAAAGAACACCTTTGGACTTAATTTGGGTATCATGTGATATAGGCCAATCACTTGGGTGACACGTGGCTAATAATTTAACAAAAGAAAATTGGGATTATATCAAACTACCCCCTAATATTTACCTTAATATTACGGAAAGCTACTTTGACATTTTTTTATCACCTAGCCCCATGAATGGATTCTATCAATTTCTATATTAACTGTTGAGCGTAATAGAGAAATTAAAAAAAAAATAACTATATAAATCGAAAAACTTCGGAACTTTTCAAATCAAATCTTTCATCATCGTGTCTCTGCATCAACGTCACTCCGCATCTACACCACACCTCATCATCGTGTCTCATCTGCATCACTTCTGGATAAACACCACGCCTCATCAATGTCTCTACATCAGCATCACCTCCGCATCGACACCACCCCTCATCATGACAAAACCGAACCGAAAATCAGCCAGATATTCAAAACCGAAATAACACGACAAAACTGAATAAAAAATCAGCGAGCCTTATAGAAATCCCAGAAGATCCAAATTCCAGGATACTAAATCAAAGCAAAATCACAGAGTTACACTTGTGTGATGCATTTCAAAGAAAAGAGAGATAGAGATCCAACTCCAGCAACATCACCACTAGAAAATCGAAAAAGAAGAAGAAAACAAAAGGCAATGCACTAAACCACCAACACCAGTCGCAGCCACTAGCCCAAACCACCGCCACTCTCTTCTCTTCGCAAAGGCAATCCCGGATAATCTAATGGTAGATGGCTCCTTCGCAAATCAAATTCCACACTACCACTCCGGCACACACAATATACTGAAATCAATTAGAAAAAATCAAAGGTAAGTATTGCTTTTAGACGGATGGATATTGGTTTGGAAATCGATGGATTAGGGTTTCAATGATTTAGGATCAGGGTTTAGAAATAGGATTTAGGTTAAATTAGGAATTAGGGATAATTAGAATTAATTTGATTAATATAAATATATTAAATAATAATAGAATAGGGGTTAAAAATGTATTCTCAAATATCTGTTAGTCTAAAAATAGACGGAATACGTTAGATAGGCTTACGTGATAAAAAAAAGTGAAACTTGGAGGGACGGAAAATAAAAAACATCAAAGTAGCTCTCCCCCCTAATATTATGTAAAATCTTAAGGGTATTTTTGATATAATCCCAAAAAAGATATAACCAAAAAATTCAGTTGTCTTACTCATTGCTGAAAGTAAAGCAGGGATATATAGTCGAAATATTTTAGTCAAGAAAATTTTTGTTGACGGACCAAAACATGAGTAGGCCATGGCCTGTCCTACATGAGCAAAATGTAATTGCAATTGCATCCTCGTTAAGTAAAGTTGTGAGAAACACGTATCACGTGGTAATCATCTTCCACTTCCACAATCCAAAATGATAGAGTTTTGGTCTTCAAGTCTTCTTTAGTGGGGCATGAGTGAATGGTCTCGATGCTTTGGGGTTCATGTGCTCTTTGGGTTTAGTGGATTCCTTGATGGAACACAGCATCAGTGATGGCAATCCAGGTTGCGTACAACACTTGATGACAACATTCTACATATTTTAAAGGACGGAAAAAAGGAAACTTCAGTAGAAATCATCTAAAGTATGTTTGTTTGGCATTTCCCAATAAAATTTATGAGCTAACATTTACATCGCTCTTGCGCATATAATTGAATATTCCAAGTCTTCCTTAACATAAATGTTTTAACTTGGATAACATTGGGCTCATGAAACGGAGCAACAAGAAAAATGGAAATAAAAAAATGGGTGTGAGTATGGGCTAGCAGGGGTATAGGTAATGTGGGTAATGTCTTCATTTGCTTCTTCCTTGTAGTTTGCAGCAAATTATTTGGGCATTCAGGGGCTGTTTACACTCGGTAAAGCAGCTGGCGCTCTAGCAAGAGGCCCGACCCTGTCCTGCTGGGTTGGGTGCTCTCTTTGACCTGACCTTGTTGTCTCCAACGTAGATCGGATTTCCTTCCTAAACTGGCATCTAAAATCAAAATAGGCTCGTTGTTCATGATCTTGAGCAGGGCACAATTTATAGGTCCGCAACGATTTCTTCAAATCTTTTCAAGTGGGCTTACGGCTTTTTGATTCAACAATTAAGAATCGGAGCAACTTTTTGAGCTTCTCATGTTATTGTCCACTAATTGGTAGTTGATGGGCTGGTGCTTGTTTCCTCTTTGTGGACAACTTGTACTTGCCCATTGTCAAGTGTCCATTAATTTATAACAGTACCTGAAAGTTCAAAATTAAAATGGAACATTGTGCTGGACTAATTTGAGGTTGGGTTGAACTTCGGTGTAAGAGATCTAACCATAATCAGAATTTAAGAGATGTAACCATAATCAGAATAAAGATGTAAATGGATAAAAGATTGAAAGAGAGTGAGGTATATTTAACAATATAGTGATAATATCCCAGAAATTGTTGCTCTCTGCCAATACCATCTCTTATATTATTCTCTTTTAATGAACTCTAAACCCTTTGATGCACATCGAACTCTACCTTCATCCAGTATCATGAACTCTGAAACTTCCTTAACAACCCTTCAGGGCAAATCCCAGAAAATTCATTCATAAGAGAAATTAGTGCCATTACACTACACAGGAATGGTGTCCATAATATTCAATTGAGCCCCGAAAGCCCACTAACACTGTACCCATCTAATCTGAGTTCTTAATTCAAAATGCCTATTACTTTTTTGAACACCGTTGATCCATAACTATTAAACCAACCTGTAAAATTCTGAAATAAACAAGTTGCCTCGTACAATGATTGACAATTAATTATCTGTGAATATAATTTTTCCTTTTAAATAATTCATGAAAAGTCACATGGCAATTGGCACTAAGAGCGTCCTAGCTTTGAATCCTTTGATATCTTTAACTTAAATGTAATGGGACGGAAAGGCCTGAACCAATTAAGGTGTATAGATAGTTTTCTAACCTTGGTAATTTGTAAGCATATTCTGAATTCTGTTCAAGTATCAGCTGAATTTCATATTCATATCCCTTTTTTTCTCCCATTCTTTCTGCTACAAGTTGGTATTTGTGTAGCCTTTAGAAAGTAAATGATTTGTTCAGTAAATGAATGAATTATGAGGAGACTAATTATCATCCAACCTCTACTGACTATCTCAAACAAGTGTAAAAGAGTTTAGAAACATCAAACCTCCACATAAACCCACAAGGAAAGCCTATAATTAATATTAGAATAAACCAAACAAATTATCAAAGAAAGACAAGCATAACAACTAAGCTTTCTAAAACCCCAATAAATGATGAAACTAATGAATCAGTGAGTGAGTGTGAGAAAGAGAAAGATGGAATTGTTTTTATTTGGTTTCGATGGTGAAGCAAGTTTCACGTGAGTTTGTAAATGGCTAGATATTAATTCATATGATACATGCACTTAGGTGAAAGGAGGTGTTTGATGGTGAAACAAGTGTCACATGAAATGATGCATGCAGCTACTATACAAGCACTTTTGGAAATGGGACTGTTGGGTTAGGTAGAGGAACACCAGACACCCCACATGCCACCATGACCCACCAGTCTGACTTGTGTCTCTGCTAATATCGTTATCTTTTCATCACATTATGAGTCTGGAAATCTACCATTCACCTTGGCTTTTCTGCCTAGTTGGGTCCCAATCAATTCCATAACCCTAGAAATCTTCTTTTTAGAACATACTAGACTAATAAAAATAAAAAGAATCGGCTATCATCACATTAGATATGTAATCTCACATAAATTTAACTTCATCATCAGTCTAGACATTTACATATATGTACAAAATACACTATTACAGAAGTAAATTTACAAGTAGTTGAAGAGTACTTGATGTTTTTCCTGTATGGTAGCACATAATGCTAGCACAGTAGATTCAAATTAGAACATTGACACTTCCTTGACAATTGGATTATTAGTTTATAAGTTCAATTTATATCTACCGAAAGCAAGAATATAGAATAGAAGTCATCATAGCTAAGCTAAGGGATTGTTAAGATCATTGTAACCTTCGGGAAAAAATTAGATAGTGACAACCCTTGAAGACAAATCCAAATCAAGAGTCAAAGAGTATAGCACCCCAGCAGCCCCTACAAGAGAGAAGATAATGTTTTCATGGTTGAAAAAGGACTCTGCAACTGTGGTATGAGAGAGAGATGGAGAAAGAAAGTGAGATGATCAACAAAGCGACTGTGTTGTTTTTGTCGTTTAGATTGATTACAGGTCCCCTCGCCCAAAATATTCCAATTATTTACAGAAATTACACTATTTTTTAGAGGTGTTTGCAGCTCAAACAAAACGTGGGTATACAGTAAGATGTGATGAAGCTGTCCAAAAGAAAGCAGTCGTACAATGACTAGTCTGGAAACCACATTCCTTTGCAAAACACTAAAGGGGACAATAGATATGCTTCTTTCAGTTTTTACATGTCATTATATAGCTGTAACTTCTATTTAATTATCTCTTTTGCAGGCATCTCTGCAAATCTTGTTCAATTAATATTTAAGCAACTTGTAAAAAAGAGAACTAAGCTAGCTCATCTCTTTGTAAATCCCTATTGTCAAGCTACATATCCCCCCATAGCCTTGCTTTATTAATATTTTTGTCTTTGTGGATGTGCCTGTGTTTGTCTCAGTGTCAGTGTGTGTGAGAGAGAAAGAGAGAGCTAGCCACTACTGGGTAGTTTTGCAGAACCCTTCTCAGTGGATTCATATGAACGCCAGCTGCCGATGTATATAAATCTTATTCTTATATATATGCACGCATGACACCATGATCATTCAATGCCCTCTTTACATATATGACTATGCAATAAGAAATGAAAACAACATTTTGATAATAAAAAGAAGAAAATGAAATTTATTGTTTAATATTGTGTTTTGATATAAAACTTTTTTACCAAATTAAAGTAGGCCAAGAAGGTTTTGAGTTTGAAGGAGAAAATACGTATATTGGTGCAAATATATTTACTATAAATAATGATTAGTCATTGAATTTCCCAAAATAAGGGAAAAAGGACACAGAAAGAAAAGGCCATGTGGTCATTGTCAGTCCATATCGCCAATGATCAACATGCACTCACATGTCATTTCAAAGCAAGCGTGACCCAGAAAACCATCTTGCATTAGCTTTAGAATGCAAGTTGCTGTTAATTGTCTCGTTAGATATTAGCTTAGTTCTTGGCCATTCCTTTGAAGCTTAGACAGTTTCTGACAAGCAAGGTTGGATGGAATGCAGTTTTT
The DNA here is from genome assembly GCA_026212285.1 of Bursera cuneata. Lineage (NCBI taxonomy): Eukaryota > Viridiplantae > Streptophyta > Magnoliopsida > Sapindales > Burseraceae > Bursera > Bursera cuneata. The sequence goes on from JANLJB010031231.1 coordinate 18,505, forward strand.
AGCTTCTAGCAAACAAATTTTGATTCTCATTTCAACCTTATGGCAGGCAAATTCTGATGGGAAATATATATAAAATTAAGGAAGATTTGGAATTAATCGCATACAAATCATGCTTTTTGGCTAAACATGGTGGAAATCCGGACAAAAACAAATACAAATACTCTAGACTTGGAAATATTGCATAAATCTAATAGAGTAAGTGGAGTATACAACACAACATGAACATGAACATGTAAAAGTCTAGGTTAAAAAAGATTAAACAAAAAATAAAAATGAATCTTGGTTGGATTTAGCTGGCCTACCTGGTAATATGTTCCTAATAAGGCCAATTGACAGTGAGCTTTTCTAAATGCAGATACTTATGCCTTAGTTGAAAAGGATTTTTTCTCTCTGATAAAGTAGGTTTCGTTTATGCTAAAACTCAGTACACTTTTGGTCTTATCAACACATGGTCCACTCTTTCTCTTAATTAAGGTAATTAAAGATTATTTACTACTTATGCATCGATCTCTAAATTTACTATTTGATTAGTAAGGCATAAGTGAAATTAACAAAGTGAAAAGTGATTTGAGATCGAGACAAGGAATGAGACAAGTGAGGTAGCAAAGGTGGTGGTGAGTGGTGAGAGCTCCGCTCCAAGCGGTCGGGGTGCCCCCACACTCTTAATAGTGAGAAAATGGGTGGGCCAAATTGTGTCGTGGCGGTACTGGACACATGTCAGAGCAGATTTGTAATAAGGGCTTTGTGGTTACATGGTGGGCATCCTACCCACATAATGCCATGCCCTTTTCTTCATCCAACCCATCTTTCTTGGCTGCTCGGCCTGCCCTCACAGCCCCCATCCGACACTCTCTGTCCCCTCTCACAACCCATTAACTCATCCTTCTAAACACATCACAATTCACTAGTTAAGTTATTGAAATCGTTACGTGTTTGCTTGATTATTCTCTTTCAGGTCTCTGCCCTATGCTATGCATTTAACATCGCCCATGCCTTTTGCAATGTTTAATTAATGACTTGATGCATAATTGCTGTAGCAACTCTTTATCACTCAGCATCAGCTGACCGGCTCCTTCAAACAATTATAATAGTTATCAAATTGTTTTTGTACACTTATACGATCTGACTTCTAAATCAACTTTGTTATGGTTCATATGTGTATTAACTTCCAAAAACCTATACATCTTTTTAAGGTATTGTAAAAGTTAAGCTTATCCCTTGTCTCACCAATTATTTGTTTTCATATGCATTTACACTTGGGAATCCATAGATGAAGATGGAGAAGTTCTATTTCCTCTATTGGATGAGATTAATTGACCTAAAGAAGACAAAAGAAGGGAGAGGGATGGACGTGAGAGAGGCCTAAACTTGTCCCAAATCATTCAATAAGGTCACTTGATATGTTAGTGGCATCCCCATTTAAGATGGGACAATGACACCATGATTTGTCAAAGACACCATAACGATTCTTTGCCATTTGTTAATGCCTTGCTAGCTCTTCTTTTGTGGGCTTCCCATGGGATGATTGGTGGAACCAATTAACCCCACTCGATGACTCTTACATTTCAACACGACTATGCCCCTCTTTTCCTTCTAGTACTGTTTGGTCCATTATTTTTATTTTTGAATTCCATAATATATTTTTGAAGATAAAAGATGAATATGGGTATAAAATCAATGTTAGTCTCAAGGGTCAAAAGTGATGATTAATGCCTCATCTTGGACCCCATACGTCGAAAATGCTACCTAAAATGTGATGACATTGAAAAAATTGTTGTTAATTTCACACTTTGTTTACAAGCAAAAACCTTCAAACTTGATCCAACTCATTTGTTTTGAATAACATATAAAAGTTGTACGTTATCAATTGTGGGTCCTCCATTTTACAAGCTTAAACAAATCACAAGATAGTGAGACTGCAATTCTAAATTATATTGTAAAGACAATCATCACGAAGCAACTCACTGCTTTATTCCTAGAACTAATTAACAAGGCTATGATTAGCTTTTCCTAATAGCCACATTCTGAAATTTCCAGTCTCTCAATTATACTTTTCTTTATATCAACATCTCATTATATATGATATACATATGCAAATACCCAATAAATAAATAAATAAATTCACCTAATGTCCTCATCACAATACCAAACTGTACTCATGGTACTGTTGTGCTATTAGGTCCTCTTATAGCCGACAGATGAGGATAAACTTGTTCAAAATTTTCAACTTGATAAGCACAAATTTAAGGAATTTTAATCTTGTAATGAAAAGATCCTAAATAAAAGGTGTAAAATAGTTGATTTCAGGTTTTCTGAGTCTGCAATATAATAGGAAGTTTTCTCACTCTGACGTGTCTCCATTGCTGTCATTTTCCATAAAAGCCGAGCTGCTGAGGCTCGTAATTGCAATACCAAAACGTTTCACTCTCTGCTCTCAAGCAAAAGGCAAAGCCTCTCTATATAACTCATCTCTTCCCTTTCTCTTCATCTCTCTCGCACAAACAACGAAACTCTCTACTATGGGCTTCCCGGTAGCTTACACAGAGCTTCTGCTCCCAAAGCTCCTTCTCCACACGCTTTCCTTTCTGGGTTTCATTCGCAAACTCATCTCTATTTTCTTCAGCTATCTGGGTCTTCAAGAATTCCTCGAACCCGACATTGTTTGGCCTGACACGCAGACCGTCCGCGCTCCCGCACCTCTCTCCGTCTCCGCTCTTCTTATCCGCGAAATCCTCCCCGTCGTTAAGTTTTCGGACCTCGTCGACCCGCCGGACAGCTGTGCCGTTTGTCTGTACGAGTTTGAACACTCGGACGAGATCAGACGGCTCACCAACTGTCGACATATCTTCCACCGCTGCTGCCTCGACCGTTGGATGGGATACGACCAGAAAACGTGCCCCTTATGTCGAACGCCGTTTATACCGGACGATATGCAAGAAACATTCAATGAGAGGCTGTGGGCAGCATCAGGAATACCTGAGTTGTTTGATAGCGAGTATTCTCAGGTCACTGATTTATAGATTTTTTAGTCAAAAAGGAAATTTTTTTTCCAGGTGGGCTGGTTGGTTTGTATATATATGAAGGAGAGTGATCCGGGAAGGGGAAAAAAAATGAAAATTGAGCTATAATTAGAATTATATCACAAGTTCGTGTACAGTTTTTTGCTGCAGATAAATATGTGGATCTCTGGTTTTAGCTATCTAATTCTCTTAATTATTGTTGTTTTGATTAGATCTCTTTTGCTTTCTTGTTGGGTTCATGGAACTTTGAATTTTGGTTTTCGCTTTGGCTTTGGCTTTGGCATATTGGTTAGGTATACTAAACTAAGGTCTCGACATGCAAAGATAGAAATGGTTTTGTTTACAAAATTTCAATTAAAGTGGGGTAACGTTGGATCTGTTTGATTGAACATTTTTGGTTAACTGCAAGTAAAAGACAAATGTATTTTAATAACTCTATAGTATGTCTTGTTGTTCTCTAGCTACCTATATGCAACTTGTCTTAGTGAAGGAAGGTAAACATCAATCATATCTAATATAAAACTGTTGATTGATTAATTAAAATTTAACAGTCCTACCAAGATGGAGTTATCAAACTTATTTTACTGTGCTTTGCTCTTGCTCAGCAATAAAAAATAATGGTAATGTGATTGATTTTCTGGGAATCTCATCATTAAACTATGTATACAAAAATGATGATGATGATGATCCTAGGCTAGCCATCCGGGTTTTCTGGGTATGCTTTTTCAGTTCCGTTTCCTGCGATTTTAACTTACTATAGGTTTTTTTTCTCTTTTGTGTAATATATTTTAAAGAAAGAATAATAATGGCGAGGAAGAAACTATTCTAAAGTACTTTGAGTCAGCCTTGAGGTTAAAGCAGTGGAGACACATGTGGTCTTATATATAATTTATTTTACCTCCATCAAAAATGATGAAGCATTCAATCATTCATCGTGGCTTCTTCTTCTCCGAATGAATCATATCTATCTTTGCTTTATAATAACAAGAATGATTCAAACACAGTATGTGAATGTCCTATCAAAGAGATCTTAGTCCACAATACAATATCTGATCTGCCGCTTTAGGAAAATTTTCATTTTCTTCAGTTTCTGTTGATATGAAATTATAAGCTTAATAGAAATCTTCACAAACTTCACTACGAATTTGAATGAAGTGGGGTCATTGAGTTGTTAGAATTGAATAAGTGGTTGTGCCTCCGATTCCAAGTTATTAATTAACAAGCATGATGATGAATATGATTAAAGCGCGATTACCTGTTAAACGCTCTAATGATGATACAAATATGTAGTCTTCAAGTGTTGGGTGCAACAGCTTATGAAGTTGGACTCAGGCCACATTAAATAAAGTGATTACGATAATTTCTTGATGAAAAGTTTAGTATTAACATATACTATAAGCAGCAGTACGAGCTGGGCTTTGTGTTTGCGGGACGCGTAAGGAAGCTTCATGCTGTGGAGCATCCATGTTGTGTCAAGTGGCAAGCTCTTAGCGACTCCCGTGTGTGTATAAAGAATGAGCCCGCGCAGTTGAGTTTTTCTTTAATTAAAATAGACTAATAATGACCACCTAATTTTTTTTCTGCTTATGCATTTGTATTCGGCATTTTTCTCTTCTTAAATGGAAAATGTCCCACACCATTCAATATTGTGAGAGGCCCACGTTCTTTATAATAGTTATTCTTTTTCTTTCTTGACCATCAAACAAAATGTCTATAGCTTTTGATGAAGAAATTATATTATTGCACGTAACATACTAGTTGAGATCACTCAATTTTCGTCATTTCTTTTTTCATAGAATAATGTATCATTTTATAAGAAACATGCTTACTTATTGGACCCATTTATACCTTCTACAAATCGGAACAGTTCAATTTACATCACATATGCAAGCGTATGATAGTGTCCTGACTTGCAATGTGCGTGCAACTTCCAGTCAGTTTTGACCTAGCGAGATATCAAGTTATGGACTCATGGGTTGGTGTTGTCAATCCGGTTCAAGATCTGATGAGTGGAGACTAAATATATGGAAATGTCTAATGAGCTGCTTATAACTGGTTGGATCCGCATGAACAAGTTAAGGCACAAATACAATTAAGGGAAACAATTTCAGACGAATTGGTGAGCCAATTGCTAGAACAAGAAGGATTCCAGAAAACCAGACCTTTATGTAGATTAGATAGTTCAGTCTTTTCAACAGTTTCATTCTTCATCTTCTAGAAGCTCACATACATCATCTTCTATTCGTTGGTGGCCTCAATAATGAGTAGACTACAAGTTGATCGACCATAAAGAATCATCTGATTCATCTAACTTCGTCTAAGGCATCATCATCTGCTTCATCTCTTGGCATGAGCTCCAAAATCCGCAGGGAACTAGACAGACCATACCTTACAACAAAATTTGCAGGTAAAAAGCAGGGAAAAGAAATTTAAATAGATAGAAGATGAAAATTGTTAAGAATGGACGAGGACGATTATGTTTCTTTGTTTTTCAATCAATAGTGCCGACACGAAAACACACGTGTGCTACTGTACCAACAGCCTGGTCGCAAGTAAAAAGTTCAAAGAAGTTGCAGCTCCACACATACTCCAGTTACAAGTCAAAAGACTTAACAAGTTCACTGGCAAAACGACATGCACAAAGGTAAATGCACGACTTGGCAAGACAACAATCCAGATTTAACACAGAATAAGAGATCATCTAGTATAGCCTGGAGGTGGATAGCCTTGTGGAGGATAGCCTTGCGGAGGATAGCCTTGTTGAGGATAGCCTTGTGGAGGATAGCCTTGTGCCTGAGGAGGTGGGTAACCATAGGGCTGTCCATAGGGATCTTGTTGTTGCGGTGGATATCCAACTGAGGGAGGATATTGAGACTCAATGCGAGACATTTGCTGCACAGGGGGAACTGCCATCGGTTGTGGACCAAACATGCCATCTCTTTTGTCCATTTCAACCTTGTGTTGCGTCTGCAGATAATTCCAATAAGACGTGACGAAATATTTCACTAAAACAATTCAATTTAAATGCCACATGAATCATTTGCAGAGTTGCATACCTGCATGCATGCACAAACTCTGCAAAGCGAAATAAATAGTAGAATCAGTAGGAGTTTGTAGTCAATTTGGCTAAAAGCTTTTACTAGGGGGAGAGAGAAAACCCTTACGAGCAATAAACTAAATCAGCCAACAAATTCAGTAATTGAGAAGCCTCCTGAAGTTCATCACCTCCAACAATACATGCAATTATGGAAAATATGCATGCAAGTTGCTGGAGGCATATCATAAATCCCTGCATACCCACAAGAAACATATGCATAAAAAATGATAAATAAGTGCATATATAACTATAGACTGATAGATATCTGAGAGAAAGTACAATAATGAAATTATCGCAGGCAGTTGTCTGGATGTTAAATTCATCTTGCAACAGAAAGCGGGTAGAGGCAACTGAATTTCCAAAGCAGCAGAAAACCTGAAAATTCAAAGAATTAAATGGTATTAATACAATTATACGAATGGAAATAGAACTCTTTACCATTGCCACATCAGTTTGCAAACTACCCACTATATCAGATCATGAAATTAATCTCACAACAAAGCATGTTGCAATTTAAAAGCTTATTGAATAGTCATGAGACAAGAGAAGGCATTATATAGCAAGCCAACAACAGGTAAATCTTAAAAATAAATGCCAAAAAAAAAAAAAGAAGAATTGAAGCATTCTGGCCTTAAAACTTAGAATCCTAGATATGAGCCGAGCTCACAAACGTAATGTTTTACAGCAATTAACCAAAGAGCAACCATGTATAAAAATTTCAAATCAGATGGATTTCAGGACAAGCAGATTCTCGCATCTTGGTATGAAAAATAATCTATTACAGTTATACATATCGTGTAGAATAAGGACCTATCCATAATTTAAAAGTCCTTCCAGTGGAAGTTGTCACATGAGGTCCACAAATATAAACCAGCACAACATTAGACCACACAGTATACAAGACTCGCAGAATGATACCAATGTAGTTCATAACACATATTACATGCATCTAAGCCTGACAATAATAATAACTGACCATATTTAGGCAAAACTAGATAATTTCAACCTTTTCACGTGTTCAGAGCAATCCAAATTTTTGCAATTTGAAATCAATCAATGGCTTTTCTCATTGAAATGTGCCTTAATAACGTGAACACACTAGAATTCCTTTTTCATTGGGCAACTCTGTCCTAATTCTTGGAACCACTTTTCTTATGTGATCTCATAAATAGTCTACAGTAGAGTGTTAAACCAAGAAGAACCAAAACAATGAAGGACTCAATAAAGCAATTAACAACCATAGTCAAATTAACACACATACCTCAACACAAAGGCAAAATTCAGGGCAACTACTTTCATGACACCTGCCGCTACAGGGCATATAACCCGCACAACAGACATACCTATGACAGAAAGAAACTACATTTACACCAAAATACTAAATATTATGTAAGTGCAGATAAGTTGATGGGAATCAGAAGTATCAAAGACCTGGACATGTCATTGTAAAGAGCTCGTTTCCGAAGCAAGTAAGATACACATGGGCCACTGCAATGAACAAAGGTGAATCAGACATATTCTAATCCAGAGAAGAAAACTACATATGTTGTAAATTCTAGAAGTAATCAAAACCAAAGCACCAAATATTTATTTCATTAACAGTGAAAGAGAGGTCAAGGAGATAGTGAAAAGTGGAAACTCAAGCAAGAAGTTAGAGCAAATTATCAGCATGGCAGGACAAATACAATTGCAATACTCAGGACGGAAAAGTATTCACAAGCCGTACCAGAGATACCAGAATTTCTAGCTCAACCTCACAAGCACCATTCAGTAACTACTAGCAGGTGTAAGTCTGCTTAGCCAGGAAGTGAAACTATTTTGGAGATGCAGTAGATATCATATTTTAAATACATGAACGCATATTATAACTTAAATGCAGGGATAAGAGCACTGATAATCACAAAGAGAGGACCTCAGAATCCGTGGGTTATCAATAAATGCAACAATACACGAAAACGCTAAATGTAGACTACAAACTTTAAGACTAGTCAAATTGAATGAATCAAAAATCAATTTAATTGAGAAGAAAATATATAATAGCATGAGAAATTCTTGAAGAGAACAACGTTGGAGAGTTAGAGAAAAAATGATTGATATGTCCAAGAAACTGCAAAATCAAACAATACAGAAATACTATGACCTCTCCAAGTAAATTGATAGAAAAATAACAAGAGAACAATCTGAACTTATGCAAGCTAATAAATCGAATTTCAAATACTGCACACTTGCATTTGCTAGATTATAGGAAAGAGCAAGATGATTCAAAAGAAATAACAAATTCAGTATCTATTTGCAAGTCACTAGTGATTCAAAAGGTAAAAAAAATCATCAAAGTCAAAGAAGCCTAAATAGATAAACAAAAAACCTAAAAAAAATCACAAAATTCAACTTAAAATAAACCGATACACAACCGCAACTAACAAAACAACAGATCTAAGTACTCACCAGAGAAGCGAGAAGCAGCACCCTGCACATGAACACGCCCAAAGCAAGCAAGCAATTAGAAGCAGAAAAATACACAAAAAATCGCGCAAAACAACCAGAAAACGATATACATACAACGAGTATCCGCCCGAATGGCGCCGGTGAGGTCCGTGTGCCAGAGATTACGGTAGTTCTGGCGGGCCTGCATCTTCTCCACGGTCGCGGCGGACGTCGTCATCTTGACCGACGGATCTGAGGAGATTTTTTCTGCACTCACACAATCCGATTGATTTGATAAAAGGAAAACGATAATTTCGATTTGACGTTTTTTTTTGAAATGGAAGTGAAGAAAGATCAAACGGAAGGCTCTGATTGGCTAGACGGACAAACACTTCTAATTTTGAACAGTCGAATTGGGAGTAGGAAAGACTTCCAAGGACACTAGGACCCCGTCAACGCTAATATTATTTTAATTTACGGTTATACTTCCGATGAATTTATTTCACCAATTAAAATCAGTATCTTAAAACTTCATTTAAATCAATTACTTAAAGGATAAGTTTTAGTATGAACACTTTCGAAGAAAAATACGATATTACCTCACGTGATTTTTTTTCCTTACAATTTTAATTGTTTTACATAATTTCTCAAATAATAATAATCCTAATATTCCATTTGTTAAATTGAAATAAAAATTTATTTTATGAAATTGTTTGAATAATCACCTTTGTAGATGTAGTTGATCATTAAGTAGGGGAGGGCATCTATTGGGTCAAGTCGGGTTACGCTTGGACATGGCACAAAAAAACTTTTATCCCTCTTTTATCTTCTTAACTTTATTGTATAATAGCTTTATTAAATATTAAATTAAACTTCCTTTTTATAAGTGAAGTCCATCACCTCTTGATCAAGCAGCTTAAAGTATAAATTCATGGTTAGATAAGATAAGGTATTTTTAATGCATCTATTTATGGAATAAAGTTTGAAGCTTTTTGAATTGGAAATTCTTTTAGAGGAAGAAAGTTTGATACATTGAATACTTTTGTTAAAAATCCTCTCATATGAGACTTCAGGACTGTACTAATTAAATGAAGAGGTGCAATAAGTAAGATATTAAAATAACTAGAGAGATTTTAAGATTATAGTGAAGCGCGGGGCCATGGTGCAGAAATCATTATCTTGAAGGACTTTAAGTAATTAGATAAAAGTGTAAGGAGTTTAGGGTAAATTAGAGGGCATAAAAGCAAGGAGCACGTATATATAAAAGGGCAGCAGAGCAAGGACATTCTATTTTATTTCACAAGCAGAGGTGGCCAACTCTCCACTAGTGTTTGTTTGAAAATTTCTCCTTCGTCTGAAGAGAGACTAGAAGAGAAGAGAAATGGTTTCTTTGTCTTCTAGCTTCTGGTAATGTCGAGTCTTTGATTAAAAAAATCAGAGAAAAAGTGTCACTCCTGCTTTGTAGCCGTTTCACAACCGAATACACAGACAAAATAGCCTCGAAAAGTTATTAGTAATTGTATAGAAAAAACAAGCAACACCACCTTCTCTCATCTCAATTATTCTGTTTAGTTTGAGCTTGTTTCTATCACAAAGTTTCAAGTTAAATGTCTTCTGATCTTTATGTTTTCGACAACTCCTTTTACCGCCAACATTCAAGCCCAGAAATGGTGTCTTCTGATGGAGGAGGAGACCTTGGCTTCTGCCATCCTTTATCTCCTATGTTTGACTCTTCCATTGATATCCTTCAAGCACTCTCAAATAACAGCGCAATAAACATTCAAAACCCAGTTGATAACTCCTCTTCTATGGACCAATATGCACATACCCTTCTCTCTTGTTCACCACCTAGTCAGTTACTTGAAAATCTGAGCCTCTGTCAGCCCACTCATTCGCGGCCTCTCCCACATGGGTATCAAAATTTCCCAACTTTTGATGCCATGGAAGTGAAAACCGAAGATTCCCTTTTAGGTTTTGATTCTTCATATAATCAACAACCCTTTATTCCACACAGCTATAGTGGCGTCGAAAATGTAGCAAATTATATGCAGAGGAGCGATAGTAGCAATTCTTTTGATGGAATACCAAGTTTTCTCTTCCAACCTCGCTTTGATACTCTCTTAGAGTCACCAAATTTTCACAACCAAGCCTTGAGCTCGCCTGAGAACAGTTTCTTTTCCGGACGAATGAGGAGGGTTTGCAGCGCGGGAGATTTACAGGTCGGTTAACTCACTATTTTACTATGAATCCCCTGTTTTTACTCTGTTTTCCAGCTTGTCTCTTTTGTCACTTTCATGTCCGATTTAGTATCTTTATATTTTTCTTTTGTATTCTCCAGAATATGAGAACAGCACACAAAACACAGAGGTCTTTTTCAAGCCATATAGCGACAGAGAGGCCGTTTACCGAGGAAGCAAACTTCAAAGTCGGACGTTACAGTGCTGAAGAGAGGAAAGAAAGGATCTCGAAGTACAGGGCCAAACGTAATCAAAGGAACTTCAACAAGACAATTAAGGTATTTAATTTATTATTTTGCATTAAGAATACCTTATATTTATGATTATACTATATTTGTTTGATTAATTAATGTAATTAAATGTTACTGATTTTTCTAATTTTCGGTTCTTTCTATTGATGCAAGTATGCATGCCGCAAAACACTAGCAGACAACCGACCTCGCATACGTGGCAGATTCGCACGCAACGAAGAAACGGGTGAGATTCCCAAAGCAACATGTTCTGCCAGAGATGAAGACGAAGATGAGCTCTGGGTAATTTATATATTTTTCATTTTCTGTTATTATTGATAGTTTTCTAACAATTCTGCTGCATTTCTTAATGCGATTACGTATTGAAAATAGTAACGTTATGGAGTTTCTTATGTTATTGACTTCTTGTAGCTCGATGGTTCGCATGAAGAAGAAGATGGGACAATGGGAGCAGGCGCTTTTGTCGGCAGTTATGGGCAACACCAGTTCCAGTACTACGGCTGCTTTTGATTTTGAGCTAGCTGATGGAGCTTCACTAGGATGTTTCTGATCCATGCAACATGACCAAAAGATACCCTTTTGAGCGAACAACTTCAAAAGGTTTTCAATAAATCTCGAAATGTTACAGAGGTGAAAATTTTCAGATGGGTAGTTGTAGGATAGCAGCTTTTTTATTTTATTTTATTTTTTCTTCAGCTGGCTTCGTACATATGATAAGCAATTGTAATAATGACTTCACAACAAGACAGGTCTTTTGACCTTGGCTACCAGTCAATGTTTAGTTTTATTCTATTAAGTGTAATTACATTATGATATAACTGAGCAGCAATTCTGTCTCTTTAAATGTTCGAATGGCTTTCCAGGGTTTGACCACACTTATTCGTACAACAGTTAGAAAAATACCTATTTTATTGAACCTTATAAGAAAAAATGACCCAAACTTATTCCCAAGAGACCAGCTTCCTGATCAATGTTTCAAATTGCAAAATCTGGTAACCTGCAAATTTCAGCTCTGACTTTAAGAGAAATAAATAATTCTTGCTATGTTATTGGCAGCCATAAAGGGCAGATTTTTTGGAGTATAGGTACCATATTCACGGAGTACTTTCTATTGAAGTAACATGCGCATCTTTTCTTTACTGAAATAAAGTTATCACCAACATTAGCTTTAAGTGGTCCAAGGAAGCTATTTTTACTGCAAGTTGCAATCAAACTACTTTAACCTTTTCTGAAAGATATTAGAGAGTGTTTTTAGATCCACAGGTTCCGAGAGAATGAATGTTTTGATTGTTAGTTATGACTCTGTATGAGAAGTTAATTGACTACTTGATGCACCAAAGAGAAAGCAATAACGCAATACAATATTGAAAATCAAAGCATGCTTCAATCCAACACTAGGGAAGTTACACTTGTTCTTTTACATTATCATGACAATTGATTGAATTAGGGGAAAATACAGAGCCAATTGGAGCCGACCACTCTTTGACTCCAAAAACTGATATGGTATTCCACCGCTGATAGAGTCCAAATTGGCAGTATTTATTTATTTTTTTAGGCTATTATGATCCTGATGATCATGATGATCATGTTTTTAATGTTCACAGTAATCATTGTTTTGCTGGGGACAGACCAATTGTTTTTAGTTTTCTTGATCAGACAGACCTTCATGCCCAAAATTGGAAAAGAACAAGGAGCATAAATGTGAAGGAAATATATTATTTTTAAATACTAAAGTGAAACTTTCATTTTCCAATCAAAGAGCAGTCAAAGAATTTCCAGGCCTGGAGGACAGTTTATATATATAGTTTATGTTTCAACTTCTTTAGTGTTGTCAACTCCATGGCCTTAATGATGATCAACCGCATGGAATTTCGAAGTGTCTCTCCATGTGGAGTGTGGATGGCAAGTGTCCTTCTCTTTGGGCAAATGCTCTTTCTAAAAAATCATTTTTAACAAGTTTCTGAATTCTTATACCGTATGAAGTTATGAAATATGGGCTCGAATCAAATTATCAAGTAAGCTTTGATATTTTAATCAAAAATCGCTGGTGGTAAAAGAAGATATACTTGTCTCTGAAGTTTTTTCAGAATATAAATACCAATAATTGAGGTGATATATTTTATTAACATTCAGAAGAATTTCAGAAGCCACATGGCAATTTTTCCTGACTTTATATCAGAAGCTAGAACAGTACATCTATCCTTTTTAGCTGTTAAAGCAAGCATGAAATTTTTCTTCAAAATGCTGTTTGATCAATGTTTAAACTTTTATCTTCTAGGCTCTAGCTATATTGTAATGAGAATGAATCCATCCACCTATAAAGTGATGTTCCCATGTGTCATGCCGACTCTGTCAGTAGCATTGTTCCCATATGCACACAATATTTAAGTTCAGAATTATTAGGAACCTAAATCTACAGGATTCGATCACTTTAAATTGAAAATTTGATATGACAAAGATCAAGTAGTATTATAACATTTCCTTCTCTGAGGCCAAGCTTGTGGCATTCATGTATTATATTTGGAAATAGAAAGAGATGCTTTCATCATACGGCTTGAATCGTCATACATAATGTAGTAATGCTTTCTCCAAAACTTGGCATCTCCAACTCCAATCTTCATATTTTCTATACTTTTTTACAATAAAGGTTCGAGCATTTATCAGCGAAAGAACCCACAAAGTCATTAGTTTCCTTGTTAAGATTGAAAACTTATATTAGGCCACTAAATTGAGATAGATAAACTTTGGCATCTCCAAAATTACAGGTATTCCTGATAATCTAGAAGTAAGGATATGAATTTATCAGTAAAAGAACCCAGAAAGACTCTAGCTAGTGTCCTTGCTAAGAAAGACAACCTATATCAGGCCACTAAATCAAGGATTCCGATGGAAACACAGAAAGAACTAAGCATCTAAAGGGTCACAAAGTTATGACAAGGACCGAATCTTGTCAATCCACCGCTATTTTCTTAGTCACCAAATCTATCATAATGAGATCACTTGATCACTTACAAAACATTTCTTCCTGTTATGAAAAAATTGTGAATAATATCAATAGACAGCAATTTAGTTAATGGAGAGAGCAGAAAGAAAAGAATGCTTAAAATATTAGATAAATAAGCACCTAACCAATAATGATTCCAAAGGCTCACTTTTGACCACCTCAATATAAAAGAATTAGTATAAAAAACTGCTTCAATATCCTATCATTGTACCGCTATAGATTATGAGATGATTAGCCCGTAGGCTTATTAGAGAGGAACACCCAGAAGAAAAATAAATAAAAATTCTTAGATGTCCAAAGGGAACATGAGTGATCAAAAAAGTTGTCGACTTTACTGTCCTTTTGTCCGGTCCAAGAAAAATATTCTTGTTGGTACATAATAAATTTCCATGTCAAAATTTTTGGTGATTTGCTTTAAAATTATTAAGCAGGTTATAATATAGTAAATATGCGCACGAATGGTCTATGATTGTTAAGTGGACTAGCTTTTTGTTTTATATAATTGCCATGTAGCAGACAAGAAAGATCCCTATGTCACTGGTGATGAAAACTTTTGGTCATGAAGGCAGAAAAAAAAAAAAAAAAAAAAAGACGAAAGNTTAAGGAATAAAAAAAAAAAAAAAAAAAAGACGAAAGATTTGAAGACTTTTCCTTATTTCTTTTGGTGAAGAATAAGTTCTACAGTCATTAGACAGCTAGCGGTACCCATGAATTGATTCGAATGATATATCTTGTTTTTATATCTTCTCATGCAGTAAAACCAACTATAGAAATTTAGAAACATTAATTAATAGACAATTTTATATAGAACTTTGAAATTCGATGCTTCATGCTACACAATTGCCTGCCTAGACCAACTAGTACATAGCAGTCAGTGAAGGCTTATGGTTGACTTCACGTACAATGGCAAAGAAAGATTCTCTTTTGCTCTCATTGGAAATGTAGGATCTATGAAATAATTTCTTCCGGTGTTCTATTTAATACTGGCTTATGATTGGCCTATTCAGTCATCCTTTGCTGCTATAGCTGATAATTGTTTAGTCTGCTTTGTCTCCACTACTTCAAGCTTATGAGTATTGTAGTTGGCTTTGTACTCTTTTTCTTCTGTTTTGTCTTTTCATGACTAAGTACATAATGCGCAGTAATGTGCTCTTCTTTTGGTGAAGTGAATCTATGCTTTCCTGGGAGAGTAGCCTTTCTTTTTCTTTCTCTAATCAATTACCATAGATGTAATAAACGTTTTTGTATGGAACACGATATCAAGTGCAAGCGCTATCGCCAAAGCCAAAGCCAAAGCCACCGGGAATATTCCCAACATACGTATATATGAGCAGTAATGTGTATATGTTCTCCTGTTTCGAGCTTGGTAAAGTGGGTCATTGCTTTGCTGGAGGATTGGCTTTCTTTTCCATTCTCTAATCAATTTCAATAGATGCAATAACTGTTTTTTTTTTTTGGCATGAAAGTGCTTTCATGATCAGGTGCAGCAGTCAAATGCTAGTCTACCTAGGTCTTCTAAAGCTATAGAATAGAATTTCTCCGACGTGTGAAGAATAATCCATAAAGCCATCCATCGACTCTCTCTTTCTGTCAAAAGTGTGTTACTGTACTTACTGGGGTCACGTTACCAACTTCCAGATGTGACAGTTTTGGTTCATATTTCATTTGTATCTGCTGGCAACTTGAGCACCACCATCTTTACCTAACACAACTTGGATAAATTGAAAATCAAACATCAGTAACAGTGACTTGTTAGAGGGAGAAAAATCTGAACGGCTGCAAATGGTTCTTATTGTTGGCCGCAAGCCAAGTGCCATAGTCCAACCTTTCTGAATAGCCATTTACATCAATCATAGCAATCGTTGAGAAAGGGTTGTCATTTTCAAACACTTGAAGCATAAATCCCTCATGGAAGATGTTGGTTACTCATCTTTTGGATAACTAAGCTATGATTCTTATGCCATATCAGTGAACATTTTTGACAGAATTTTCCTTACATTAATCTTTTCAATGGTAGGGAATTCATATACAGTTAGAAATTAGACTTCAAAATTAATCTGATAAATTGGACACCTGGCTGTTTTTGTACGAAGAAGGAATGGTAAGTTTTATCCAGAAGGATCTTCCTTAATTCACAATTTAAAAAAAAAAAAACTTTAGAATAATTTATCAAAATTTTAACTCTAAAATTTATTTTCCTCTATATTAAAGGGGTATTCAAAATCTAATCCAATCTAATTAAATCTACGAATCCAATTCAAGGCGATTCAATTTTCATTAGTTCACGATTATTTGAATTGGATTCTATTTTCTAAAATGTAATGTAAATGGATTGAGTTCCAACTGACATAACATCTACTGATGACTACCTAATTAACCCCTAAGTTCAAACTCTGGATCCCACCTGACTGTATCATCCAATCCAAGTCTCAAAGTAATTTCTACGGCCACTTCTCTTAATTGCCATTCGGTGCATTCTTTTTATTTTCTAAGAACGAGGAAGTGCAAGCTTTCGTGTCTGAAACGCTAGTAAGGTGCCACTTGCTTCCACAGACGAAGAAGTGCAAGCTTTCGTGTCTGAAACGCTAGTAAGGTGCCACTTACTTCCACAGCTGCGCTGGGTGTTTAGGGTCACTGATCACGTAACAGAAGACAAATGACTTAAGATAAATTGATCACTCTCAGTAAATTTTGATACTGTAATTAAGTATTTTCGATTCATAATACAAACACACTTGTGTAAAAATATACTATGACACTTTTGTTCACAATTAAAGATGGTAATTTGTGAGTTTCCTTTGGCAAATTAAGCATCACTTATAGCAACCTTCGTTGAAAGCAAATTCTTTTGGATGCATAATTTTAAGGCTATCACATCCTCCTCGTAAAAAAGCCAAGAGTCGGTAGGTTTGGCCTTCATAATAATACTGTGATCTCTTGTCGATTTATCTCCATGAAACTTTAACACACAGTCGCATAACTAGTTTCGATTCGTGATACACTTACGTAATTTTATATCCTCACGCCCTCTGTTTACAATTATTCGATACAAACGTGCTAGCAAAATGAAAAAATGCAAAATAACAACTTGCTGCTGCATCGTACAGAGGCCAAGAGAACCATAATTCTCTTCATTACCAATTTTACCTCACCGGATAACATGGTAAAGAGACCTGGTTGCTTTTGGCAGTGTTTGTACTCCACGGCGCGCTGCTGCAAAGAGGGACGTGAAGATGAGTTTACTTGTTCATTGTTCTTTAAGATATACAAGATATAAAGAATTCCCAACTTTTCCTTTCTTCCGTTTTAGGCTGGTGAAAGGGTTAGGATGAGGGGATGGCTTCTCGAAGAGTTTTTTGAGGATGTCAAAACAAAATCTACCCTTCGAAAGTATTGGGCTGAATTCAAAGGTAGCTTTTTACCTAGCGGTTCGGAGTAGTCTGTTAGTTTTATGCCCCATATCAATACAAGTAGGCTTTTCCTCTTCTCTTCTCTTACTGTTTTGTAAATCCTGCACGATACCTTACTTGCTTTTGGCAGTGTTTGCAGTTCCTGGCACGCTGTTGCACGGAGGGTGAAGATGAATTCTAAGTCAATGGTTCCATGGCTTATGCTTGCACCTGAAAAATTATGTGTTGGTGAATGTGGATTCTTCCGTGATGGTGAGACGCGTCAGATCAGGTTACCTGAAGCCAGGACTAGAAGGTGTTATTCTCTCAAAGTTTGGTTAATAACAATTCGGAAATGTTGGATTATGAATCTCTTACATCCAACTACCGCACATGAAGACATTCAAAGATTGGAAAGATGTATGCTATATTCGTTTAAAGATGTCTTTTATCTGCTAATCCTTTCTCAACATCGGATTATATATTAATGTTTATTTATGGAAGTATAGGGAAATTGGCATATTGTAGACCAAGTGACGAAAGACGGACCAAAATAGAACTATGGCAGGGTTGTTATCAAGATTTTACCTATTACAAAGGCAGGATTTATGCTATAAATGGTCGAGGTGAAACTATAGCGTGTGACATTCCAACCGTCATAGAAAAAGACAAAGACGCTCCAGTAGTGGCGGAAAAAGCAGCAGAATTGCTATTAACAGGGCAGCCCTACGTGGTAGGATCCGGACTGTCATTGTTAGTGGTTGGTCAAGTATTGGGAGACCCAGTTTGTCCAGAATGGTTGAACACCTATAAAACCTATAGCTTTCGAGCTTTAAAATTTTATGTGATCACTAATTAGTGTAGCAGATTGAGAAGTTTGGACAATATAGCCGTCTATAGAGGTCATAATTCTTCGTTTTGCATGCAAGTATCAGATGCTTTTGGAATTGAACCTGATAATCGACTGGGCGCTGCACAAGTAAGAGAGCATTGGTTTAATTCGATGCAAAGCGAGAAACCTTACTAGAGCTTGACATATTACGAATCCTCTTAAAAGAGAGGGATACCTTTAGGAACGCAGATATAGGTGGTACACGATTGTTGTCAACTTGTGTCCTAAGGCGTTGGATTAATGCCTACAATGAATGTAACATTTGTGCTTAGTTATCACCGTTGAGTTTAGAATCTTGAATAAGTTGCTGATAACAGGAGGAATGTAAGGATGATGTCAAGTCTCATACCTCTTATGTCGAAACCAGTGATTGAGCTTGGTAGAATTTTTTGGGAGGGCCAAATATAAAACTCAAATCTTGTAGGGATTAAGAGTTAAAATTTTAATTTTTAAATTATATATATATTGATTTTTTTTGTCTTTGGGGGGCCATGTCCTCCCTCTGTCTTAACTGAGCTTCATTTCTAGTCGAAACCCCATCTCTCCCTTTCATTTTTATGCCTCCATGTTGCCACAAGGGAGACGCATGGCCACATGGGGGCGTAAAAAAGGGATCATAAGAACTTGTTATGGCATAGGATAATAAACTCATAGACTTAGTCTTACTTCACATAAATGAAAGAACACTTTCATCTCTAAGTTCCACTCAGGCTAACTCACTTCTTTTTGGATGTGAAGTAGTGTCAAACCAAAATACCCAATAAGCGTTAGCCAGAGTTGAAATTTAATATAATTATATATATCTCGCTGATAATTGTTTAGAAGGTTATATTGCAACTCGAGAAGGGGAGAAAAATATATGAAAATTTATAGTATACCAAATAAGGGGATGATTAAACCATATTTTAATATAAAGTCTAAAAGTTTGAGTTGTCGAAATCGTAGTATTTAGTCATTGAGTGAGTCTATCTTAATTTAAGGAATATATATATATATATATATATATATATATATATATWTWTTTTTAGTTTATGTTATGGTTAATTTAAATAATAAATATATATTGTCGATAATTTTATTTGCTATGACATGATCTTGAAATTAAAAAAAAACTAATTAAGTACAATTTAAAAGAAAAAGAGTTGGGGTATTTTATAATCTTCTATCTGTCAGCTTATTTCCTGTTAATTTGAATAATTAATATATATCGTTAGTACTTTTGTTTGTTATTAATTATCGCTTTTATTGGCAAAAGGTTAAAAAGGGATGAAGAAACATTTATGTATTTCAATCCAATAAAATCACAGACATCAACACCTCTATTAATTTATTTATTAAAAAAAATATTGACCACAAGGTAGGTTAAGCAACATCAAGAGGCAAAAGTTTACTTTTTAATAAAACTAAACTACCATAGAAGAGTATTTGATTATATTGTGAAATGTTTGTAATACAATATTTATTCATCTTTCAATAGTCTAAAGAGCAACAAAGCGTTAGACTATCTCGAAGATGTCTCTAATATAATTGAATATTAAATAAACTTTAAAAAAATGATCAAATATATAATAAATTAAAAATTAAAACTATATATGAAAGATTGATAGTTTTACGATCTATAAAGTCTAATTAAAATATTAAATATTAGAGATCGATAATTAAAATATATTTATCGATAATGGCCTATTGGATATGATAATGATATTTAAATTATTGGGTAGCGATAATTTTCTAATGCCCCTTTTATCTTGGTCGTGAAAAATTGTTTCTTTTTTCCTAATTAAAACATGGCGGAAAAAGGTGGTAGGGAACAGGGAGACAGGAGGAGAATGGGCCAAACTAGCCCATATCAGGACTTGGCCCAAGAACGAACCCGAGTCCAACAGCCGTCCGTACTCCCTTGTGTCTTGATTTTGAGCGACCTTTCGCCATTTTTGATGTTTCTGCTCATCGCTGAAGACTGAAAGAGGGATACCTCAGTGAGGGGAACAATCAAGATGAGCGGTCATGACTCTAAGTATTTTTCAACCACCAAAAAGGGAGAAATCCCTGAACTGAAAGAAGAGTTAAATTCGCAGTATAAGGTACGTTCTCTTAATTATTATAATTATTGTTAACTATCATGTTTCATGTTTACTCTTAAGTTTGATTTTCGCGGTTGTAGTATGCTGATTGATAATTGCATTCAGATCTGTTTTTCATGTTTGTTTTTTGAACGATTCAAACGATGCGTTTCAATTTTCTGTTTGAGCGTAAGTTTTGTTGGTTTTGAATTTGACTTGTAAATGAGACTATGAAATCGTTTCAAGCTTCACTCTGATTTGCATCCATTATGAGATCTGAAGTTTCCGTATAGTTTTCTCAATTTGTTCTGTGTGAAATAGTATTGGATCTGCAGTGCATTGGCAACATTGTGGAATTTCATTTTCCAGGTTTTACATCAAAATTGGAAATGATTTTACTTCGGTTCAATACAGGGATCAAGTTTAACTTGAAGGCTAGTTCGATCTTCATTTTTTCAAAAAACAAGAAACTGTATAAGAATAAATAAAAAATTAAGAACGATTACAGAGTTGTGAAGAAGCTGCCTCAGCAATACTAATTAAGTAGTGGTTACAATGGATCAAAATCATAAAAACTCTAAAAGGAGCTCAGAAGCTATAAGAGTCCTGAATTTAGCAAGAACACATAAGACTAGTCACCCTTAATCAAATTTAGCATTACCTTGATCTAGCGTACAACTGTAATCTGGGATGTTTCTGAAGCAGCTTTGGATAGGAAGTAGTGGACAAATAACTAGATTTGTGAGATAGTTGTGGAATTTTTCCATGGGTGAATACAAGGGATGAAAATGATTGGAAATGCAACTTGAGTAGGATTGTTTCAGGACGTCTGTTTTCCTATGAACATTTGTACGTTATTCTTGCCCATATGAAATCTGATCAGATTTATCTGACAATTAATTTTTTCAAGTATTAGTTGTGATAATCATTTGGTTAGAAAGTCAGTTAATAATTTTGTAATATTTCTTTTGTTTACTTGCTTATGGAATTTTTTATTCAGAATTTTCTTGTCGTTTCTACTTCATTAGAATGTGAAGGCATGCTCTTATTTTTATTCTTATTCTTTTTCTTCAATATAATGCAGGATAAGAGAAAAGATGCTGTGAAGAAGGTTATTGCTGCTATGACTGTTGGAAAGGACGTTTCATCATTGTTCACAGATGTGGTGAATTGCATGCAAACAGAAAATTTGGAGCTGAAGAAGCTTGTTTACCTATATCTTATAAACTATGCTAAATCCCAGCCTGACCTAGCTATTCTGGCTGTAAACACATTTGTGAAGGTAAGACTTTCATTGAACCTTCTGTCGTTTGACATTGTTGTTTCTTTGACGGAATCGGTACTCCCCTCCCCTGCCCCCAAAGATAGAAAGGAGAAGATAAAAATATTCTTAGAAAAGTTGCAGACTTTGGATTTATGAGCATGCTACACTTTCTTGAATTCTGTGACATATTATTGGCAAGCTCTCTATTATGAACAAAGAAGAGCATCTAAGTTTTGGACCTTGTGCCTGCCTGCTGTTTGCTTATCAGCATATGAGGGTGTGAAATTTGAAAGAAAGCCTGCTTTATTTAGACAAACTTGCCTTCTCTCCTCTCTCATGCTCCTCTTTTAATCTAAATATATTGAAATTACGTGTCTAATATTGTTGCAATAATACATTTATGCTTCTCTATTGAACTTTCGTTCTATGAGATGCAGGACTCACAGGACCCAAATCCTTTGATTCGAGCTTTGGCTGTGCGAACAATGGGATGTATTCGTGTTGATAAAATTACAGAATATCTATGCGATCCCCTTCAGAGGTGTCTGAAGGTATTTATTCCTTGGTATTTGCATATTCTGGATGCTGGAGCTAGTTTTGAGTTTTAATGTTTTTATGCAGTTTTTACTTGGTTTTTCCAACAAGCTCTGCAAATTTATTTCACTTGACCTGCACTTTGTCACCTTTACTATTTTCTAAGTCACTATTTTATGATATTTTTACAGGATGATGATCCATATGTACGCAAGACAGCAGCCATATGTGTTGCAAAACTCTATGACATAAATGCTGAGTTAGTTGAGGATAGGGGTTTTCTAGAATCTCTCAAAGATTTGATATCTGATAACAATCCCATGGTTGTTGCAAATGCTGTGGCAGCTCTTGCAGAGATTCAGGAAAGTAGTAGTAGACCTATCTTTGAGATCACTAGTCACACTCTTTCAAAGCTCCTCACTGCTCTAAATGAATGCACAGAGTAAGCTTACTACTGAAACTACATGTTCTATGTTTTCAAACAAATAGGTATAGTACATATTTGTATATATAGTATATGGCAGCTATATATATATTTTTTGATTGTTCAACTACAGCGGATGTCCATATAACTTTCTTAGTTTTTGTTTTCTGTTTTTTGGTTTTTCTTTTAAAGTATCATGTGTCAGGCCACTTTAAGAAGTAATCTTTCCCTTCTTTAAAGGGAAATAGCAAATTTTAACTTTTTATGTCTTCATTAGATAATTTGTGTTTATTTGATCAATTACCAATCTCTTTGTGTCTTTTTGTAAGTTTTGGCAAAGACTACTTTTTGATTTGCTTTCTAATGTCGGTTAATATATCTTTTTAGGTGGGGTCAAGTGTTTATATTGGATGCTCTCTCTAGATATAAAGCAGCCGATGCTCGTGAAGCAGAAAATATCGTGGAGAGGGTTACTCCACGACTACAACATGCTAATTGTGCTGTTGTACTCTCAGCTGTTAAGGTATCATTTCTATTTTTATATTGATTGGTATGCATCTTTATTTCCTAGTTGGTGTTTATACCAGTCATCAATTTGTTTAATTCAGACATCCTTAACCCCTTCCTTTTATGTTGGCTTTTAGATGATTCTCCAACAGATGGAACTTATCACCAGTACTGATGTTGTTCGAAATCTTTGCAAGAAGATGGCTCCTCCTCTTGTGACATTACTCTCCGCAGAACCTGAGATACAATATGTTGCTCTGCGTAATATCAACCTTATAGTACAAAGACGTCCTACGATCCTTGCCCATGAAATTAAGGTGATCAACAAATTATTGCCTAATGCTGAAGAGTTTAGGCATTTTCATCATGAATTGCTAGTTATGCTTCACTTTTGATAACGATGTGAGCAGGTAATGTATGCTTATTAAACACTTACCATTTTGATAGGTTTTTTTCTGTAAGTACAATGATCCAATATATGTGAAGATGGAAAAGCTAGAAATCATGATAAAGCTTGCTTCAGACCGAAATATAGACCAGGTTGGTAGACTTTTTTAGAAGTTACTGCAATTAGTTATTTTGGTTTTTTTATTTCTTAGTTAAAAATTTGTGTTTTAATGTGATGCTTTCTTGGTGAACACTTCTGTAGGTTCTATTGGAGTTCAAAGAGTATGCTACAGAAGTAGATGTAGATTTTGTCAGAAAGGCTGTACGCGCAATTGGTCGCTGTGCCATAAAATTGGAGAGAGCAGCTGAACGGTGCATTAGTGTTCTGCTCGAGCTGATCAAGATTAAAGTAAACTATGTGGTTCAAGAGGCTATTATAGTTATTAAAGATATCTTTAGAAGATACCCTAACACGTAGGTTACAGCTTTCTTGTTCTTGGATATTATATCATCAGATCAAAGGAAAATCCTTCAAAACTTAATTTCAAATTTTTTATTAATGTTCACAGCTATGAGTCCATCATTGCAACACTTTGTGAGAGTTTAGACACTTTAGATGAGCCTGAGGCTAAGGTAGTCCCACTTTGCCATATGTTGCTGAGCAATTTATAAAACTTGCTATTATCTCATAGAACTCCTCAACTCATATTTGTGCCTCCTCGACTGGTTATCTCTCCCTACAGGCATCCATGATTTGGATAATTGGTGAATATGCAGAAAGAATAGACAATGCTGATGAGCTCCTTGAAAGCTTCTTGGAGAGTTTCCCTGAAGAGCCTGCACAAGTCCAGTTGCAATTGCTAACAGCGACTGTCAAACTTTTTCTTAAGAAGCCTACTGAAGGCCCACAGCAGATGATTCAGGTAATACTTTAGGTTTTACATGCTTATATTTCAGTTATTTTTGTGTTGCGGTCTTCTAGCTCCTACATTTCCTTAACTTGGTTTTGCTTCTAAGCGAAAACATGCTTGCCGTTGTAAAGGTAAAACAGATGCTTGTTAAAATAGGTGTTTTGGTTTTCTAGCTCTTTCATTTTCTTTCAGCTTGCGTTTTGCTTTCCATTGAATTTATGCTATATGTGTTTTTGGTTATCAGCTGATGATATCAAACTTTTGAAACAGTTCACCTGTTTAAATTTGATCGGCGAATTGTTGGATGTCTATAATTTCCTAAATGGTTTCTTTTGGAGACAGATTAACGTGGGAGAGATCATGTTCGTTTATAGTTAGTTCGAGACGCCCTAGCATTATGACATAGCTTACTTGCTAGTTTGACGAAGCAAATTCTAGATGGGAATAGGGATAGAAAGTAGTCACATGGTTACTTCTATGAGTGATTATCAGTAAGGTGGGATGTTAAAATGTGACTCTTACCTGTAACTAGACAACGAGAATTCTTTTCCATTTTTACAAGTATGTTGGTGTTTTTGACAGATACAGAATTATAGACTGCTAACATTTTATGAATTTACTCGCTCATGTATGATCTTTAATATTTCAGTCATTCTCACGATACAGAATCATTCTTGTAGGTTGTTTTGAACAACGCAACTGTGGAGACTGACAATCCTGATTTGAGGGATCGTGCCTACATATATTGGCGTCTTCTATCAACTGATCCTGAGGTAAGTTTTTTTGTACAAATCCAGCCAGTCACCAACTGTGGAGGGAGGTGTTCTGTAATATGTACATTGTTAGTATCCAACCTTTTGGGTCTCTGTGGATCTATGTTTGCATGCATCTAGATTACTGGACATTTTGTAGTCTCCCAGCTGCACCTATGAGAGGCCTGCTTTTCTATTTCAGGCAGCTAAGGATGTTGTGTTAGCTGAGAAGCCTGTGATCAATGATGATTCAAACCAACTTGATCCTTCTGTGCTCGATGAACTTCTTGCCAACATTGCTACATTGTCCTCTGTGTATCACAAACCACCAGAAGCTTTTGTTACTCATGTGAAAACCACAGCTACAAGAACCGAAGATGATGACTATCCTAATGGAAGTGAAACTGGGTATTCTGATGCACCTGCTCATGTTGCTGATGGAGGAGCATC
Source organism: Bursera cuneata (assembly GCA_026212285.1). Taxonomy (NCBI): domain Eukaryota; kingdom Viridiplantae; phylum Streptophyta; class Magnoliopsida; order Sapindales; family Burseraceae; genus Bursera; species Bursera cuneata. The sequence goes on from JANLJB010031231.1 coordinate 44,111, forward strand.
ACCGCCAACTAGTTTAAGTGGTACGCCATATGCTGCAACGAGGCAGCCAGCACCTCCTCCAGCTGCCCCTGCACCTGCTGCTCCAGTGCCTGATCTTCTAGGTGATCTGATAGGCCTAGAAAACAATGCCATTGTTCCAGTTGACCAGCCTGCAGCTGCACCTGTGTAAGTGTGATGTAATCAAACTGTGTTACGAGTCTTATAGTTTTGATGCAGGGTCAATTGACATTATTGTCACTGCATGTTATTATTGTGTAATTATGTAGTGGGATATGTAATATAGTTTATAGCTCCTGGAAAGATTCCGAGTGTTTTGTCATGGCGATAGTTGTAACCAAATTGTGTGTGCCTATCAAATACACTCTAACTGAGTCCTTTTTATTTTATTACAGCCCTTCTTTGCCTGTTGTAGTACCAGCATCAACTGGCCAGGGTTTGCAAATCAGTGCACAGTTAACACGACAGGATGGTCAAATATTTTACAGCATGCTGTTTGAGAACAACTCTCAAATTCCGCTTGATGGGTTCATGATTCAGTTTAACAAGAATACATTTGGCCTTGCAGCTGCTGGTCCCCTTCAGGTAGTCAATATATATGCGGTTTTGTAGTTTTTTATTGAATTTGTATTGTATATGTGTGCGTGTTTGAGAGTTAGGGTGTTTTGAGTTCATGCATAATGCAGCTTTAATTTCCTCTACATTAGGTTCCACAATTGCACCCAGGGACTTCGGCCAGGACACTGTTGCCAATGGTATTGTTCCAGAATATGTCTGCTGGTACTCCAAGCTCACTTTTGCAGGTTGCTGTAAAAAATAGCCAGCAGCCGGTTTGGTACTTTAACGATAAGATCTCTCTTCATATGCTTTTCACCGAGGATGGAAGAATGGAGAGAGGAAGCTTTCTTGAGGTAAAAGGAAAAAAGATATCAATTGCTTCATTTGTACATTTTGTCTTTTTGGATCTTCGTACAATACAAAATAGGTAAAACCTCATGGTTATGGATCACTGCTTTGATTAAGTGGAAATCAATCCCTGATAAAGGGAAACTCCTGTATGATTTTAGGATTATGAGATTCATGAAAATGGTAATTGCATCTCTGTTCTAGGAGCTAAATTAAGTGTTGAATAAATGAATCATCTGCATCTTCTGAAGATTGTTGTTAAAAGAAATTTATCCTTTTATTCTAAGCCAGTTAGTTTGCCTGGTGGCATTGATTGTAGGAGTTGGGACTTGAGACCTTATAACTTGATTGTTTCCTTCCCATTTTGCAGACATGGAGGTCCCTTCCTGATTCCAATGAGGTCTCGAAGGACCTTCCAGGGATTGTAGTGAGTAATGTGGAAATAACCCTGGATCACCTAGCTGCATCAAACATGTTCTTCATAGCTAAGCGCAAGCATGCGAACCAGGATGTGTTCTACTTCTCTGCCAAGATTCCTCAAGGTGTACCCTTCTTGATCGAACTTACCACAGTTATCGGAAATCCTGGGGTCAAGTGTGCAATTAAGACTCCGAATCGTGAAATGGCACCTCTTTTCTTCGAAGCCATCGAGACTCTCCTCAAGTCCTGATTCTGTTTTTGTCCTTGTGGGTTGAATACAAATTTTTTTGTTAGTGTATGTAAAATCTGACTTGGGCGGTCTGCTGCTTGTATTGATCCGAACTTCTTTTTTTGTAAGTTGTAATGATTTTTTGGTAGTGGCTTTACTAGATGTGTTTTATTTGCGGTAACCATTTTACCCGAGTCATTATATTGCAATTACGTCTCTATTATTTATCATTTCTGCTTTTTTGTCATGTAGTTTGACATTGTGATTTAGCCTGATTGGTGCTGCCATTTCTTTCTTATAACTCTCCTGTTGATCCTCATTTTATGTTTTTTGACTGGATAATAACTGCCAAAATGTCAAATTAATTAGACATGGACAACTCGATCCATGATATGCTAATTCTTACGGGAGCATATCGAGTCTAAAAAGCAGTATTCAATTGTAAATTATAATGTCAATATGACAGAAATATTTTTATTAGCATTTTAATATTTAAATAATAATTATTTTCTCTGTACAAAAATAATTAACTTAAATCTTACATGATTTTTGGTTCTGCTTTCATCCAATCACATATTGACGAGTCTTACTACTGGAGGAGCCACTGTTTACATTAATGATTAAACAATAAATCACGTGCTAAAGCACCTGCCCATACGACACCAACTCTTCATCGTCTTAGCACATTAGCAAAGAGGAGCCACTGGACACGACGGCTCTAGGTCATCAGATTGACTTGGCGATTTCGCTGTCAAGGTAATCTTCAATTAATCGCCTTTCTAAATTATATAATAAATCTAGTTCTCCTTAACTACGCTTGACCTGTGAAAATAGTACACTAAAATTTTCTGAACAAAAGCTATTCAGATCTGTGTTCTTTTCAGGGTCGAAATTTTCTTTTATTAAGTTGTCTTTTTTTTTTTTTTTTAATGCTGACAGCAATAAGCAAAAGTTCCGGAATTGTTTGCAATTGAGAAATTTTTCGTTTTGTATACAAGTCACGTTTTATGTAAATCCAGTGCTTCAGAGATTGGATCTTTAGTTTCGGTTTTAAGTTTACAACTGATTTGAAAATTTTTGTGTCTTTTGTACAGATAGATGTCATATTCAAGGGAAGGAAGGTAAGTGGATAAAGCCATTAAAAAATTTCAAATAACTTTGTGTTATAACAGATACATTCTTTACATAATTTTAATGGATTTTTGTTGATATTTATCAGGCCTGCTTCACCACGCACCTCTATTTCACCACCCGGTAGAGGTCGGAGGTCGAGGTCGAGGTCGAGGTCGTTATCAAGGTCTAGGCGAAGCCGCTCAAGGTATAATGGAGGTTGTTGAGGTGCCACTCTTTGCGTTAGTAACTTGATAGTATGTGTTTTGTGGGTAATCCATGAAACAAATCGTTTTTAGTTTGGTGGTTTTGTCAAGCGTTTTAGTTTTGTGACATTTGGGCTGCATAATACTTCAGGTCCAGGAGCCGTGACTCGGTAGTCGCAGCCAATCCTGGAAACAACTTGTATGTAACAGGCTTGTCCACACGGGTGACTACTGCTGATCTTGAGAAGTATTTTAACGGTGAAGGAAAGGTATAGTTGGGTTAACTTGATTTCATGTTTTAAGATAGAAACAAACTTACTATGATTGCTTAATGATGTAGAAAAATTACCCCCATTCAACTTAATTAGGATTTTGCCTTATTAATGTTTTTAGACATGATATATCTATTTGAAACCATTAAGAATGTTTTTGAATATACAAATTTTATTTGAATTATAATAGTCAGTTCTATGGGAGGTATGGATTTCAAATGTAATGCCTCCTTTTTTTATTTCCTATCCAGCAGTGGTTTTCAATTCTAACTTACAAAGAGCAATGCACCTTTACCAATTTTGGATGTCTGATTCAAGTCCTGTATGTTGTCTGCCTTGCCTCATATTAAAGTATAAGGTTGCTCATAGGATATGAAATTATAATTGCCATTCAAGCTTGAAGGGGTTGTAGTTATGCCCATTTGTTTGGCAAAGCATGGTTGTTTTCCCCGACTTTTACTGACCTCCATAGTGTAGAATGAGTGAACAAGTAAAAAGAACCTAGGATCCATAAGCCATGATTTATATAATTTTTATCTGCCTTATTAGGTATTGATTTGTGGAACAGTATCATTTTCTAATTTCTGTTTCAGGTTACAGAATGCCATTTGGTTACAGACCCTCGTACTAGAGAATCTCGTGGTTTTGCTTTTGTTACTATGGAGACTGTTGAGGATGCAGAACGCTGTATCAAGTATTTGAATCGTTCAGTCCTTGAAGGTCGATTAATCACGGTGGAAAAGGTATTACTTTCCTACAATGGATCTCATCTGTGCTGCTTGATGTGAGTGAATCATTTTGACTTTTTTTTTCATCATTCTTTCTTTTTTGAAAGTTATCCTTCAAAAATGTTGCCTGATAAATTTTAGCAGCAGGTCTTGTATGTGTAGCTCCATCGAATTCACAATCTAAGGTCTAAACAGTTGAACCTAGCCCATCACGACATGTGTTCTGCATCGACATTTGAACTCATCGATTCAAATTCGACTATTTTGGCAGGGGTTGTATGCCCTTTTTTTTCCTATTTTTCATCTGTAACAATTTTTTATATGGCTGTTTATTTGTTTATATTTTAAATTTTGGATGTTGTAGAGGTATATTGCTTAAGTTTTCTTGGTTTGCTAATGTTTATTCTCTTGAAGTTCTACTCTGTCTTAATTCTCCCTCACGACAATATACAATATACAAGCCATTATTGGAAGAAAATTTTGCTTGCAGCCATAGTTATTGCTAACCAAGGAACGAATTTTTAGTTATATTGTTGTCTTGTAAAAAGTTCCATATAGCCATATGGTCAAAACACTTTAGTTCTCTGAAATCGTTGACTTGCTTGCCAATCATGATTTCATTTGAATTTAATGTAAAATCTGCAGGCAAAACGGTCTCGTGGCAGGACTCCAACTCCTGGAAGGTATCAGGGCTTGAGAGATAGCCGAGGTTCTTACTAAACTTTCTCTTGCACATCTGGAAATTTATTAGAATTTAGCTTGGTTTCGTATTCTAAGCTTTGACCACTACTGCACTGTACTTTTGGAAAATTACTTGAGCTCAGGCATAAAACACATAAAACCTTTAATATTTGCTTGGGCCTAGTATGCATCTTGACCTGTCACCCATGACCAACACTATGTGATGCCACTTTGTAGGGTTAATTCAGCATGTTGCAATTGGTCCATTGCTTTTGGTCCTTCCATGTTGTGGTGAACTAAAATAGAGTCTGAACTGATCCCCTTTTTAGCACAAGCAGCATAGGAACTTTTGCTTTCCTTCTGATGTGGCTATGTTAGGTTACTAATGGCAGGAGACATCTCTATTAGATTCCATCATCAACCTGGTCAATTGTTTGCTCATCCACCTGACCCTTGAAACAGACTTCTGCAAAGCAAATGCCAGTGTCTGTGTTTTGTAAACCACATATATGTAGCCCTTGAGATTGGCTTACAAGTTCACTGCTTCTGAAGTTTTAGACAAGTCTAAGCTTTTTCCTCCCTTTTGTTTGTCGTAGTAGACAACCTTTTAAGCTCAAAATAAATATCAGAGTGTCTTCTTGGTGTTGTTGCTGATTCAGTTTTCTTTATTGGTTGCATGGATTGCAGGACCTGGTCGGAGACGTTCTCGTAGCTACTCGCCTCGAAGATATGACAGAGATCCTTATCCAAGGGAACGGCGTGGAAGATCACGCTCCCCATATGGTAGAGGAAGATCACGTTCTCCATTTGATAGGAGGAGAGATTATTATTCTGATTCATATAGGAGGCGTAGGGAAAGCTCCCTGTCTGCTGGTGGCGGTGGCTATCTGAAATAGAGCAGAAAATTGATTCCATTGCAAGTCTGATCTGATTCACCCTTAATACTTGTTCACTAAACTTTGGATTTGTTTGAAGCAGTGGATCATGTCGCAGTTACTTCTTTTTCTCTGTCGTGTTGTACTCTTTAATGCACTTGCAAGTCTTGCTGCTCTGCAGTTTGTAATGGTGACCGTCAGATGTCAATGTGTAACAACTTAAATTTCCAGCAAAAGTATGATTCCTGGGCATCTGCTAGGGTACGGGATACCTGAGAATCGATTTTCCTTGATTTTTTTCCCCCTAATTGTGGGAGCTCAGTTTATCTAGTGACTTGTGTCTTTTATATATATAAAAAATATGATTAACCTTAATAGTTTAAATTCATGAAAAATATCCAAAATAAATAAATAATCAAAGTTATAAAGAGTTAATACTTCTTTTTTCCTTTTTACATTCAACTTAATTGCTTATTTAAAACCCAATTTTGTTGATATACTTAACCAAAAACTTAACAATGAGGGAACTATGTGGCTATTTTGAAAACCTAAGCTGACCAGTAGTTTTTGGAAACCTCAGGGAAAGTTAAGAAATTTTTCTTTTTGTTAATTTATATTATGAGTTATGTTTATTTAAGATAAATCTATAATAAAAAAATATTAAAAAAGGGCAAATACCATGTCACATGTGGTGTGTTTGAGCGAACGTTAAACAGTCGCCTAATACAGAATAGAATGATCGGAAGGTAAGGTCGGCAGCTGCTCTTGCAATTTGAAATTTGAAAGTTTGAAAATGGAATGGGATGTAACAGTAGTAGCATGGAGGGAACTGTACCGAATAATAAAACCTACAAGAAAGAAAAGTAAATTAGAGGGAACATGTGGGAAAAGGGGGCCACCCTTTGAAATCCTAAAATCTGGAAGCGCGGTGCGGTCCAGCTGCAAGAGCGGACTTCAAACCAAATTTCAAATTTATGCAATTCTTTTTCTGTTTTCTTAGATTTTTATTTTTATGTATTTTGGTCACTTCAAACTGTTTCTTAACTTTATATGCAATGCATTTCACTTGCTAGGATAAGATCCGACAGCTGGGGTCTTTGACACGTGTACTTCTCTTGCCTCGTCCTTTTGGGTAACCGGTCACCCGCTCGGCTAGCTTCCGATTCAAGCCGAATTTTAGGATAATTCATCAAATGACTAAATCCCCCCTGATGATAAACACCAATCATATACACTAAAATAAATTTAAAAATAGAATTATTGGACACAAAAATAAATTACAAGGTGAAACAAGACTAAAATCAAATTCCAAATTCACTAATTTTTAAAAGACAATGCAAGAAAATAACCAAGATTACAATATTATTTTGAAATTTAATTATATCATAATTTTCTTATTATTTAATATACGATTAATACACTTAACACTCGTTTACGGGTTAACTAGCTGATATCTTTCATGTTTGTTAATTATAAAAAGTCGATGATATAAGTGATAAATTTAAATTAGTAACATCATTACATTAATGTCTCAATAGTTTATCTAGATAAGTAATTTTATCTACAAAAACTTGGTTGGATAATAATTTTTTGGGGTAAATACATAGACACCCCTGAGGTTTGGTCTAAGTAACAATCTCACCCCTGTTATTAATAAAGTAACATAGACACCCCCAGTATTAGAAAACATGGGGGTCTTGACACATAAAAATAGGGGTTTAAATGTTACTTAAAATATTAAAATGGGGGTCTTTATGTTACTTTATGAATAACATGGGTGAGTTAGTTACTTAGACCAAACCTTGGGGGTGTCTATGTATTTACCCCTAATTTTTTTTAAATCTACTAAAAATAAAAAGAATCATCAAATTTGAATAATTTTTCTATTTTTTTATTTTAAAAGACTTTCAAATTATTATATATTTAAAAAAAAAATAAACTATAAAAAATCCAATTGAGACTGTCGGAAAAATTGTAGCAAATAAGTGAACAACAATGGTAAGACGGCTGAGGCAGCCGAGCCAAGAGAGTGAGGAGATAAAAGCAAGTAAACGGGGAGAAGCCGGTAAAAAAGTTGTGAGTGTACGGCAAATGGCAGGTCGTTTCTTTTCTATTGGCAGTTGGTAGGCATTTAGTGTGCTTGCTTCCTCCTGCTACTGCTACAGACTTCTACTCCTCTCTCTTTCTTTATTTTTTCTTTCTTTTCTTTCTTTCTTCAATCTTTGATATTATTCTCGTTATTATTATTAAAAAAACTCTCACTCTCTCACTCTCACTCTCAAAAGCTGTGCATTTCTATCCCCATTCTCACAAAATCTCAAAACGTTTTGTTTCTTCAACACCTCCGATTTTCCTTCTCCTGGATCCGATACGCTCCCGAAACCTATCTCTGAAATCCGGTTTTCCGGTTCTTTCACTCCATTTTCCTCTCATTTTCCGACTATTTATCAGTTGTACAGGTACTGCTACTGGATATTTGTAGTGTTTAATTCTTACTTTACTTTTAACTGTTCTATATTCTGAATTTCATTTCAAGAGAGTCAGAGACTGCTAGTAGTTTTTTGAATTTATTGTTTTTGAATTGCAAGGAATGATGAGTTTTAGAATTTTGAGATTTATTTATTTCTTGATAAAATTTGAAATAAGTGAGTGAAGTTAACTAACTAACTCACTTTTGATTTGAAAGCCTGAGGTTAAAGATTTTTTTTTTTTTTTTAATTTTTTGATCGTGTGACTATCAGGTCATTGGTGATGTCACCATAACTTGAAAGTTGAACAAGACCTTAACTGTTGCTCATCTTTATTTTTATCATTATTAGTATAATTATTATCTGAATGAGCAGCAAGTGCCTCCTACATTTATTGTGATCAATTTTTCCCCGTGATAGAGTATTTGGATTCCTTCCACGAGGCCTATCGCATTTACCAATTCCTTCAAATATTCGTGTCAGACTCACTAAATGCAGAAAACTGTTTTCGTTTTTAATGTATAGTTGCAGAATCTTCAATGTTTATTAACGTTATTTTCTTTTATTTTTTGTTTTTGTTTTTTCTGTTCAGGTACTTCAGTTGGAGCTTGGACTGTTGTATAGGCAGGATTGTGACCTTTTTACTAAGAGAAAAAAAATTGTAGATGTTTTTTTTAGCTTTAGCAATTTGAGTGGAAACCCACTAATAGCAGTACCCAGTTAGCTAACCTTTATGGCTTTTTGATTAGCAAATTAGCTGGTTGTTGAGTTTTGCAAAGTTTAGAAAAATTTTGGTTTATTTCTTAACTGGGTTTGTTTCACTTATGATTTTTTGATTAAAATTGGGAGCGTTAAGTTCAACTAGATCGAGGATATGTTGGAGCCGGAGTTGTGCTCTTCTCGGGGCGTTCTCTCGCCTTTCCGCGAGGAGAGCGGTGATGAAGAGCTCTCTGTTCTTCCCAGACATACAAAAGTTATTGTTACTGGAAACAACAGAACGAAGTCTGTTTTGGTCGGTCTACAGGGCGTGGTGAAGAAGGCTGTTGGCCTTGGCGGTTGGCATTGGCTGGTACACTATTGCTCTTTCTTTACTTTTTTTTAATTTATTTTTTTTAAGTCCTGAATTTATGATAAAAAGTACTCGTTATATATAATGGTTATGGTTATTATTTTTTCTTTACGTTGATGTATGAGTGAGATGACCAATTTTATAATTATAATATGATCTCTAATATTGGGGTTGTATAGTTTATTGGATTTCTTTTTAAACTTTTATAAGTTGCGTGGAATGTGATGTCAGAAGTTTTGAATTGGTTTCTAGTGTAATGGGTGGTTTTCTTTCCTTTTGAATTAAGCTTTTGCATGACAAAACCATATGGTATCTTCGAACCTAAGGTTTTGGAGCTATACGTCCTGTACGTCGATGAATGAAAAATATCAAGTTTTTATATTATATACCCTTTAATATTTACATTGTGTACTTTATTTGATTTTTTAATTCAGGAATATTATGTGAGAAGTCTAAAATTTGTTCTTAGGCTTAATAGTTTTCTATAATTGGTGGTTTTCTTTCCTTTTGAATTAAGCTCTTGCATGCCTAAAGTGTATAGAGTCTTCGAGTGTAAGGTTTAGGTTTTACAGCTATACGTTTTCCTATGGCAGCTAAAATCAATTAAAAATAAAAAATAAAAATAGGACAAACTCTCATCCTATCACCTTCTTGAATATGTTGTCCAGCATGAATGATGAAGTAAGTTTGAGTTCAACTGTTTTGAGTTTTTGTTTTCTCTGTGAATTGGCTTCAAAATTTTAATTTTGAAAATCATAAGCAGGTCTTTTATTTTTGACTACTGTATAACTATGTATTAAAGTACGCAGTCTAATTTTCTGACTGTAATGGTCGATTTTGGTGATTGTCTTCTGCTAAAATTAGTAATTTAATCTGCATTAATATAGTTTTCTTCAAAGATATCGTTGACGTATTTTATGTTTATGAAAGCCAACTTTCCCTTCAAAGGTTAATTTTGAAGCCTTTCAATCATTGACCTGCTGTGATTTTATAACCAAAATTATTGATTGTGTTCTTTAATTGAATATAGGATATGTTATCTATGTACGGGGTACCAAAATCGTGATTAACGAATTCTTATCTCAGATCCATTGCTCTGGCCTCTTGTATCTGGTGCAGTCACCTAATTATTAGGTGGCTTTCAGTTATTGAACGTACTTGGATGTTTTATTCTTCAAGATATTATTAAACCTTTGTTCTTCAGTTTTTTTAGTTTATTTTATTTTTTATGATTGGATGGGTTTTTTCCCCTGATAGTTGTTATTGGTTCCAAGGTTCTAAAAAACGGGGTTGAAGTTAAGCTGCAAAGAAATGCTTTGAGTGTGCTGGAACATCCTACAGGTAATGAAGTGGATGAAGATCATGATTTTGACTCTAGCAGTGGCTCAGATATTGGTGAAAAGGACCATGATTTCTGTAAGTTATATATTTGACTGTTTTTAACTCTGTGAAACTACACTGCCAGTTTCTCACTATCAGATTCATCAAAAGTTGTTTGATTTTTATAAACCCTGTTTAAGCCTGTTGATGTTTCCTTTGGGCAGCTAGTAGCATTGAGTTCCACAAACTGAGCAAGCCAAGAGTTCGTCAAACCAGGCCATGGGTTTCATCAGCATCAGCAAAGGTGGTGAATCGTAGCAGTTATAGAGATGTTCAATCCATTATTCATACATCTCAACCGGTGAGAAACTGGAATATTAACATTAAATTGTTTAGGTAGCATGTTGTGTGGATGTATTACATCTATATTTCATATTTGAAGCACATTCTCACCCCTGTAAAATGCTACAGAACTATTTGGAATCGATACTTTATTTTTCTTTGAGAAAAGAATTGGCATCTGCATGAAATTTTTTTATGATGATTATTGAAGCACTTTTTTTATGGTGTTAGGTTTATGATTTTGCAAATTGTGTAACAAATTCTCTAGTTAATGTGCTTCCTAATGCTTGTCCCAATAATCAGAGGGTGAACTTGGCCAGACTTGGAACAAATTCATTACGGAAATACTGCAGACACTTCAACCTTGTATGTTTTACTAGCTTTTGAACTTCCTTAATTTATTTCTTCTAATAGATCTGGATAATATTTATTTAACTAGTTGTCTGCACTTCCAAACTGAAGGGGAACATCAATTCTGATTCATCAAGGGAGCAATTGCTTAACTCTGTGCAGCGGCACTTTGCATCACAGGTTTCTCTTCCTCATATTTGCATTGCACCCACTCATCCTCTTTGTTACCAAATGAAAAGGCACTAATCAGACATCATATTTTGTTACAGCTACCATTATCCGAGGTACACGTGATCACTGGTTTCGTCAATGCAGTCAAGAGAAGGAAAGCAAGTGACAACTGACACACACAGACACACCGAGTGAGAACTATGAATGTCCATTGCCTTGTATAATTATATATATATATATTAACTCTAACCTCTAGATCAGTTCTAATTATATGTGATGGTGGCCGTTGGTGAACCATATTTCCCCAAGATTCTAACCTTGTAGTACTGGTTGACCCCGTTGATACTTTGAAGTAGTTCGCTGATTATCATTTCAACAATTTCAAGAGTGCAAAGTTAATCTTGTAGATAAGTAATCTATCTTCTTCAAACTTCACTGGATGTCCCAAGCTTAACTGTTCTGTCTCTATATCTGTCCAATAGCACAAAAAGAGAAAATGGGTACAGTTTGTTGATATTTTCTGAGTTTTTTTCATTGTGTCCAAATTCATGTTCAAGCGAGCAGAATGAATTGTGTGTAGGTACGCAAAAGTGGTTTTTAGGTAAGTAGATGTCTTTCTTTTGGGAGATTTTTGATATGGACAATTGCTATTACAATTATGGAATGTAATGCAAAACATTAGCATGGTGGTAAATGACGACAAACCAACCCTCAATTATGTGATGGTGATAGGAAGGGCGCCAGGCTGTTATTTGTTGTCAAAAGTCTCTGCATCTGTAATTGATGTAGACATGTGATATTATACAAAAATGCCCCCCACCAATGAGTTTCATTTTCTTCACCTATTTGTATCTTCACTTTCCAATTTTAGGACTCTGCTTCATCATGATTATTGCCGCTGGATATGTTAAAGTCAATTGGTGGTATCGCCCATTTAACTTGTTTTCCGCAGTGCAAGCTGTGTGTTGCTTAGCCAATATTGGCCACGGCAAAGATTTTGTGGTCGCCTACTTGCCTTGCTTTTCCTTGCCTTTTTTGAATTTCGTAAGCTAGCCGTTTTCATTGTTGGACCGCTGCCCAAGGGCTTACTTTGGCGTGATAAAAAGTGTTTTGAGTGGACGGGGAAGGATTGTCTTGTCTCTCGATTCCCGCGTAAAATTATGCCGTAAATCCTCGCCAAGGCAACGTTAGCCATTGACCAATTGGTGCCTCTGCTTCAATTTTGTTGCCTTCCAATGTTGGCCTTATCAATAATCTTAGACAACCCAATTAACCCACGAGCTCATAGCATTGACGATTGCACAAAATTACCGTGAGGTTCTTAAAGAGTTCTAGAAGTTTAAATTATCCACATGATTGAATATGACTACCAAGATTAATAACTAGATATATTATAGGGAGGGAATCAATTTTTTTGGGGACTGTAATTATATAAGCCAAATTTCTTTCTTTTGACCAATGCTAAGGCATGAGAGTGATCGACCTTTTTCTCAGTGGATAATGACATTCCTTCTTAACGTTGAATTGTTGTACTAAGCATTAGTATGTACCTGGATTTACCTCTGAGCAGCGATATTCATTAAGTTGGGTCATGGGATTAGGTTAACTAGGAAAAATTTTATGTTTTCTGGCAAATGTCAATACAGCCAGTTTGCAGCTCGAGCCATTGCCTTAATAAAAGTTGAAGAAGGTTGTTGGTTGGTTCAGGTTGGGACAATAAGTTGCCGTGCAGTCTAGGTTTTGGTGTTAACTAGCGTGCCCCATGACCCATCCAATACATTTACTACTTTATATGATCAAATATCGAGAAGATATATATACGTGGCGTTCTATTGATTTTATCATCCATGCAGAGATTAATCATGTGGCCCATATGCACTTTTTGGAAATGTATCAAGCACTACAGAAACTTGGACTGAGGAATTGATCAAAATACGGCTTCTACTACCGAAGCTCTTTTCAAAATTCAAAGTTACTTCCTTCATGTTCGGTAATCGGTGTTTGAATGTTGGCGTCTAGTGCCTGCCTTTTCATGTATGTATTCTGTGCTTGTACGCAAGTGCAGGCTTAATATCTACCCACCACCTGTGAACTCAATAATCAAATACCGTACACGGCTGCCACAACCTCCTCTATCTACCTCAGGGCCAGGGCCAGCTGTGCCAGTCAGAAGAGCACAATTCATCTCCAGCACTTTTGGGTTTTTTTTTGACGGTCCAAGCCCAATATTCTCACCCAACAGCAATCAATTACAGCCCAAAAGCAGCCCGAGGTTTAACTCGGCTTCATGTTCTTAGTATGACTTACCAGCCTCCTGTCCCATAACCTATAAGGAGCATCTTGTTTGGATTCTAGCTTCTCTTTCACGTAACAATAGACTTTCCTACATCATCAGTGGGTAGGTGGCCGACTGCTAACACAGTTGCTGATATACGCATAAGCCCATCCCAGCTCTGTGAATGGATGTCATGTCATGTCATGTTATCAAAATTCATAAAAAAAATTCCAGTATTGGTAAATGTTGTGGCTTTTTTTTTTTTTTTTTTATAAA
>JANLJB010031231.1:57856-85030 GCA_026212285.1 Bursera cuneata
ATTTGCTGAGCTTGGGTTCCCTGGTCAACTGAAGCTATTACTTGGTGTTCGGTGTTCCTCGACATGTCATTTAAATGGTATTTTTTTTTTTTTTGTTTTAACACGCCTTGTCGGTTTCTCATTTCAGTCATAGACGAGTTGTCGATTGTGCTATTTAGAAGGAAACGGCATTTCGTCCAGGTCTGCCAAGCCCGGTAAGCATGATTCAGATATGGTTAAACGAGCCGACGAGGTGGATACAAGTTACGCGGCTATCAAAAGCAGCGAGTAAGGAGAACATGTACTCTCGGGCGTGAGAGATAAACAAAATTCCCACGAAATTTAATTTTATATTTTAAAGGAAAGAAGAAGAGAGAGGGGTTAACCAGAGGCCTCTTTGTTCAGTGAAAGTCGTTCTAGCACACGAAACAATCACTCAACACACACAAAGAGAGAAAGCCTTTTTAGGCTTCCACTTCTCGAGAGAATAACCAAAAAGCATTAAACAACACTAGCAAAATCCTCTTTTCAGTTACTTCAGTTCCAATACAATATTCTGATCACCAACAGGTTTCTCAGTGAACTGGTATCAATCAGAATTCAAAAACTCTCTCTCTCTCTGTTGTTTTCATTTAGTTTAAACTCAATTACGGTGTTGATCACTCGCTTATCTCAATTGTATGCTTTATATTTATTTACTTTTAGCTTTGAAATTGTGGAGTTTGACGATTTGAAGTTGTAGCTTAATTGTTTTAGGGATAGATGTTGCTTGTATAGTGTTTAGTGTTTAGTTTTATGTGGATATTTGATCTTTCTGCTGCTGATGATTAGGTAGGATTGGATTATGAATATAATAGATATAGATAATTATTCAGTTTATTTATTTGTTCTGAATTATTGATTTACTTATTGCTTTACTGATGGTATCACTGTATGGTGTATTAAGATTGTCGTTTTAGCAGATCCTTTTCTCTTTCTTAAATTTATACTAGTGTTTAATGGTTTGATTAAGATTGGTCGAAGGTTTTTTGCTTTGTGGTTATGAGTTTTATGGTGGAGAGATTTTTTATTTATTGTATTTGTTTTATTTTTCCTGTATTCCTTACTTAGCACTAAGTCAATCTGGTTGGTTCTTGCACCTAGTTTTGGTGTTGCAGCTATATTTCGATTGTCCTTTTGTTTTTTACGTTTCACAATTTGGACATTGAACTCGTTTCATGTGATCGAAGTTGCTGGTGAATTATAATAGTAAGTAATTGGAATATCATTTTCTATGTTTTATCATTTTAGCTTTACTCATTGTAACTCTGAGAAATTGACTCTGTAAAATTAGGTGATGCCTGTGGACATAATTCTCATTGTGAAAATAAACGTGTAAGCGGTAAAGCAGAAATGTTTATGGCTGAATACATGATTTTGACTTTCTGGAGGATGCAAACTTAGTCTGTGTCTTCTGGTTGATTGTGTCTATGTAATTGAACAGGTGCTAATCTTGTTAGGAAAATATTAGCACTCTAGGTTTTTTGTTTTTTCAATAAATGATGTGATGCTGTGTTCAGAGTGGCTAGTCTCATCCGGGGCTGTCTGTTGTTGCTTTGATTTTAATCCTGTTAGTTATTTACTTGGAGATTTTAAATGGGAATTGTGTTAACTTTATGTCTTTTTAGACCGTGAAACTGTCTTTATTTCTTATTTGTTTATCTCTTGTGCCCTCTTGTGCTACATATGAATGACGTTGTTCTTGTTGTGTTTTCTTCCTGGAGTGTTGATAATTTTTCCTGCTTATGGTTGTTGTTTTCTCTGTTTTCATAATGGTTGCAGTGTTTCTCACACTTGTATGTTTATCTTTCATGACTCTACCTTTATATGCGAGAGTCTCTGATGCAGAATCTATCACCAAAATTTATTATTTATTATTAGAAATATTCTTTTTAAGAATTTAGAGATTTGAGTTTAATTATTAGTTGTTTAAGATACATTTACTTCCCCTTATTAGGTTTTCCTATTTAATTAGGATTTAGGTTGATTATTTTAGTTAGATTTTTGCTTCTATTTCTCTGTGATTTTATCCTCTTTCTATTGTTCTGTTTATCTTCCTTTTTATCTTTCTGTCATCTTTCTTTATCTCTCTTCCCTTCTGCGTCTGTTCTACATCAATCTTTAGTGGTAAAAAGTATCATTTTAATGTGTTATATTCTTGCATTGAAGACAGGATTACATGCATCGGGGACCTATATGGGAAGCAGAGATAAGTGAAAGGAAATGGGAGGTTGCTGCTGTTGTTCTTCAAAAGGAGCTGAGAGAAATAGTACTCCAGCATACTATTATGTCAGTATAATCTTTTCCTTCACTCATACATCTTTCTTCTCCAGCTCAATGTTAATTAGTCTTCAGCAACTTTTATTATTATTTTTTAAAGAATTTCTCTAATGACTATATAGATGTAAATTCCACTGCATGTTTCTGTTATAAAACATGGCAATCTTTGCACTGTTTTTCTTTAATATTTGTTATTTGGAATAATATGGTTGTAATAACAGTGTTTTATATCTGATTTTTGACTTTATGCAATAAATTCGATGGAAGATAGCCATAGTGTCTTTCTTAAAATGCCAGCCAGCCACATGGCTCTGTCTGGTATTATGAGGAATGATGATTCAAGCAATAATCTAACTCTTTTTGGTCGTTGAATCTGACTGGAGTTTTGACTTCATTTTCTGTAAAGTCCAATGGCATTTTGTTGTTGGTGCCTAGGTGTTATATAACTCTGTGTAAATGAATTCAGTGGTTCTCATCATATTGCTGCTAAGTTTGAAGATTCATATAAATCCTGACAAAATGGATTTAATAGTAAATTGGTTGATAATGAATGTTAGTACTTTTCTCTTAACTTTGGTTTAAGTGACGAAGTGAGTTTCAATTGATTGCTTAGCTACTATCCTATGATCGATAAGATATGATATGTATTTTATTCATTGAATTTTTTTGTACGTATAATTTCTTTGCTGGAACTTCACTCTTTTGCAGTATCCAAGAGTATCAGAAGAGCATGTGCCCTTATCATCTCACCATGTTCCCACCTCTGCACTCCTGGTTGATACAAATCTGGATACATCTGTCCCTGATGCTTATAGGCCACCGCCTGCTCCAATACCGTTTGATGTGGGTTTAGGGCGACCTCAAACTCCACCAGTGGCTCAAGAAATTTGCAGCAGTAAGGGTGATGCATCAGTGCAAACAACTTCTGGTCCTGTCCAAGAAACAGTTGATGGCAATACTCGAGACATTGTTAAGTGTGAAGAGCTGAAGGAATCAGGAAGCAAAACACAGACCAATTTTGAACTTGAATCAGCAAAGCTGGAAGTGGAGCTTGCAAAGTCAGTTGTTGAACCTGTTGTTTCTGTGATAGAGGTGGAGGATGTTTGTCCCACTTGTCTGGAAGGTAGTTCTTTATTTAACTCTTTTATTACTAGAAACTAATTATCTCCTCATGGCATTTGAATTTGGTTCGCAATTGTGTTTCTGGAATAGAAAGTATACTTATTTTCTCTTCTTCTTCAGAGTATGATGCAGAGAATCCAAAAATTACTACAAAATGTGAACATCATTTTCATCTTGCTTGCATATTTGAATGGATGGAAAGAAGTGACACCTGTCCTGTGTGCAATAAGGTTTGTCTGAAAGTTTTTTCATGTCTTTTGTTTGGATATATGATTAGATTTTCCATTAACATGAAAGCTAATGAGATTATTTATATTGCCTGATGATGCAGGAAATGATATTTGACCTTCCTATTGATTAGCACTTATCCAATGCGGAATTCTTGTTCTTAGATATGTGAAGTTGGGTTTAGACTTCGAGGTTATAAATGAATTCTTTGTTTTTTGTTTTTTTGGGGAGAGGGAGTGGTCTGTCTTCCATAGTTTGGTTTGTCTCCCTCAATTCTGTTTTCAATAGAGTCACAGCCCCATTCAAAACGCGTAGTGTCTTTGTGCTTTCAGTTCCAATTAACTTGGAAGTTTTGTAAAGATTCACAGCTCATTTCAAATGCATAGGTAAAGTTTCAACATTCACAGCTTGATGCCGTCTTTGAGGTTCATCTTTCACTGCCTATATATTCATCCTTAGGGCCTAGATAAACTTAGTATCAGCGATGTAATGCCTCAGGTTGCGTGGAGGGAATGAGATGCAATTTACTTTTGTCTACCCAACAAGCTTGGTTAGTCACTCAAACAAAGTAGTCGGTAGACTCTTTCATCGATCTCACTGAAAGTAGTACTTTTCCAAGCCCGCAATTCTAATTTTATGTCAGAAATTGATATTTGCTTCTCCATTGATTTTTTTTTTTGAATGACATGCAATTACAGTTCTTCCATGTTTTGTTGGGTGAGGGTGATGAGCATTTGGCAGTGTAAAGGAAGTATGGGAGGAGTTTGTGTACGTATGGAAGTGGATCAAACGAAAGGAAAACTCTGCATTTTACATGGTTCATGTATATAATAGTTTGACTTTTACACCAAAGTTTGATACAGTTTTGTTGACACACAGAAAGCAGATTCTACAAAATTTATTTTCTTTTCCGAGGTATAAGCTTTCCAGTTTTATTTTTCGCTCTTCTTTAACGACATCTTAGGGTTGCTCATTATATGCTGGGGCGACATGTGTTGATCAATTAATACAACTGGGAAACAATAGCATATTCATGCTGGGGTGACGAGCATTTTCAAACTGAGTACATCACCAAGTAGCATACTTGTCAAACTTGGTTGTTGTAAACTGAATGTTTCCAAAGTCAGATCAAGCTTTTATTACATATATTAAACCTTATCTTCGGATTCACAGAACAATTTAGCAATGAATTGTACACTTACATTTGGCATCGATTGAACAAGGGTTTTGTGGTTTAAATTTATTGCTTTTAGTATTTAACAATTATTTGAACTGAGTGGTTTAAATTTATTCCGTTTAATGTATTGCAATTAGCATAAAAATAATAAGAAATTATGACGTGGAATGCATTAAGAGTTAGGGTGAATGAGTTGGCATTGTTCTTTCAATTATGTTACCTTATAAATCTTTAATTTGAAAGAAATATATTTAGGTATTTTTATAATTCTTGACGTTCAGCCATATATTTATTTAATACACTAATATGGTATTGTATATGCTATATATTGATGGCGTTTACTTTCTAATTTCACATAATTTATACTTTATTTTTATAAATACACTAAAATCCAGTGCTGCCAATTTCCGTCCTTCGCAAATTATTGACAAAAATAATAATAATAATAATAATAAAAGTAGATTCTTTTTAGAATAATAAGGCAACCATGTTAAATCTTATAAATATGCCTTTGTTTCTGTGGTTCTTTTTTTTTTTTATTAAGAATATTCAATTTATATTCTAAAAATGTAAATTACTGTTCTTTTAAAAGCTTTGAAGAAAAATAAATATACCATCCAAGAGGAAATGTTTTGATTTTTTTTAAAGAAATATGTTCTTTGTTTTTTAATTTAGGTTAAAGGGTTATAATAATGTAGCAGTTTTGTAATATTAGTAGATGATATATATTATAATTATTTTTTAATGATTATTTAATAATACTCGTAGTTTTTATAATTTGTTTATCTCTGGAAAATTGAATTTATTCTAATCCTTCTTAGCCCTCTATTTATTTTCAATTTGATCGGACAAAAGTCCTAGCATTTCTTTCATCTCGTGTTGTCACCCACTGGTCCGAACCAGACCAAATAATCATTTTCGAAACTCTTTAAAACTCCGAACGTTAATCTTGGCTGTCTGCTCTGTAACTCAAAAAGTAGATCGCTTTTGGCGGCTTTATAAATCAAGACCCAGAAACCATGAGGTAATATCTTGCAAGATATCTGGGCGAAGGCTCGCGCCTGCTCGTGCCCATCAATTTCAAGATTCGTATATATTCGTTGTTACTTTCTATTGGTTGGTTCTTGTTTGTATTAATCTGTAAATGAAATAAATAATTAAAAAAAACAAAAACAAAAAAGAAAAAAACTGAAGTTCATGGCAGGATGGTCGATTTTAACAAATGGGTCTGCTTTAGATTGTGGGAAGATTAACAGTTGTCAAAGTAATGTTCTTTTCCCTGAAATTGATCATGGTGTGAAGGATAATAGTTTCTGTAGTTCTGAAGATTACGAGGATAAACTGAAATGCCTGTTTGATCAGGTTCTTTCAGCTTTTCTGAAAGAGGTTTCTGCTAGGGGTTGCATTAGGCCTGTTCCAGTAATGCTTGGTGATGGGCAGTCGCTGGATTTGTTTAAACTTTTTCGAGTTGTGAGAGAGAGGGGTGGCTTCCATATGGTGTCGGAAAATGGTTTATGGGCTTTTGTGTTGCAGGAATTGGGGTTGGATCTTAGTATGTTGGCTTCAGTTAAGTTGATATATGCTAAGTATTTATGTGAGTTGGAAAAGTGGTTAATGGGAAGTAGTAAAAGATTGGAAGATGGAAGGTGTGACTGTGGTGGGAACTTTAGTTTGCTTTCAATAGAGCTAGAGACAGAGTTTAGAAGTTTGCTAGTGAACTGGCCAAGCAAAAGGATCAAAGATGATAGACTTACTTTAGGGGAATATAAGAGTGAATTAGATTTGTGGGACACCAACCGTAGGCATGCAAGATATAATGGTGTTAGAAAAAGCTCTGATGATGATGACGAAAAAATTCATGACAATGACTATAGTGTGGTTCGGAAGGAATTTTTCTTTCGTAAGAGGAAGCGAGAATCTTTATCAGGAATTCTTAACTGGGTGATCCAGATTGCAAAGCATCCTGATGATCCTTCAATTGGGGCAATTCCTGAGCCATCTAAGTGGAAGGAGCGTCGAGACAAGGAGGTTTGGCTGCAGGCTATCAGGGCACGAGATGCATTGCTGCAAAGAAGGCATGTTGATTCAAATAAACACTCTTTCTTACAGGTACAGTTGACACCAACTTTTCGGTCCTTGTAGTGGGTGATTCTCTTATACCTAATTTAGTTGATTTCATCTATGCCAAGTTTTTTGGCTATGCTACAGATTAGTATGTTTCTTTTGCAAAGAGAAATTATAGTTATTTGTTATGTCTGTATCATAACTAATAAACAGCATAAGATCCCATTTCCCATCGCAGCTGCACAGAAAATTTAAATTTGAAGGCGTATGATGGGGTTGTCTTTTTCCATTTTAATCCCCCCTTGGATGATTCTAGGGTTAAAATTGCATGAGGTCAATTAATGTAGTTGGAATAAAATACAAGAGGATACTCAATAGGCTATTCATCTGAAGAATCTATAATTGGGTTGAAAATAAAAGACATATACATTTGAGGCAATTATTTATATAAATAACTTTCGAAGATGTTTGAAACTTGAATGATGCATATATTACTGGATTTTTATTTGCAAGGCATCCTATAATTAACAGTATTTTGACCTATTATGTTAACATCGTTTGGGTTATAACTGAAGGCAATTGATTTTGTCTGCTTGATGTCAATAGATTTCTTTCAATGGGTACTGACAACATCAACTCTAGTCTGAAGTCCTTTACTAGGCTTATTTTGTTAATTGTTACCAATATGTATGACATAGCCGTATGATCCACTTTTATCATATCCTTCATCACTTTAACTAGCCTTGACTTGTCTTAGAAGGTTTTTAAATTGCATGCTTAATTTATTATCATTTACATGTCATTAAATTATATGTAATCATTACAAACCATAAACCTTATAATTAATCTACCGAACTCGTGTCAAGCATGTTAATGCTCTTAAATGTATGGCAATATGCTTCTGGGTTGGCTTTGCTTTTATGTATTTAAGTGAAATCCTAGTCATAAATTTTGCTACATATTGTGGCTTGGGATTGTTGCTTGGCCACTGGAACTGAAATCAGTGCATTTAGTAGAAACATGAAAATTGGAGTAAATAGATTTCAGACCTGCATGACATCTGATTATTGAGAAAGAAATCTGTACTGCAGATTTTACTTAATCTCTACTTGCTCACGTTTGTAATTAAATCAATTGTCAATTTTGTGAATAGATAATGGTTTAATATTGCAGAACAGTCACAAGATGCATCCATCCATGTACGACGACTTGACATGTCTTAGTCACTATTCTACAGATAGGTTAAGATGCAGTGAAAGGCTTCCAACTTTAGTGAAATCTCGTTTATGTTCTTGTTGCAATTCATGTTATGCCACTGAAGGTAAATTAAGGAGTCCTCGCAAAACGCAGTTGGAGAATGGGCCAAAGGAGGAAACTGATGCAACCGCTCTTTCATCAGCCTCGAATACAATGCTGGGCACTTATTGGGATGAGCCATATGAAAAGCATGTTTCGGTGGGCCCTCTCTTTCAGGCTGATGTCCCTGAATGGACTGGTGTGGTTTCTGAGAGTGACTCTAAGTGGCTAGGCACACAAGTATGGCCTTTGGTAGATGGAGAACACAATTCCCTAAATGAAACGGAACTAATTGGAAGTGGAAGACCGGATTCTTGCACTTGTCAGCTTCCAGGTTCTGTTCAATGTGTAAGATTTCACATTGCTGAGAATAGGATGAAATTGAAGCTTGAGCTGGGTTCAGTTTTCTATTGTTGGAGATTTGATCGGATGGGTGAGGAGGTTTCACTTCGATGGACAATTGAAGAAGAAAAAAGATTTAAGGATATGGTAAGATTTAATCCTCCCTCTCTGGGTGATCGTTTTTGGGACAATGCATCCAAATGCTTTCGCAAGAAGACAAGGGAAGACTTAGTGAGCTATTACTTCAATGTATTCCTTGTCTGCCGCAGAAGTTATCAGAACCGTGTGACTCCTAAAAATATTGACAGTGATGATGATGAATCAGAAGTTGGATTTGTAGGTGGCAGTTTTGGGCATGAAGCTGTCAAGGTTCCTGGCTCGGATATTTTGATTTGTACTCAAAATAATCAGTTCACTTTTTTGGAATAGACAGTAATACAGGTAAGAGTTGCTCCAATTAGAAACTCAATATCAAGGAAAATTTGATGGCTTAAGTAAGACATCCTAAAGTGATGCAATTTTGAAGAGAAGCTGCAACCGTGAAAGCAGACCTAGCAGGGTTCTTAATGATGCCGTAGAACAAGGTTTGCAAAATGTTCTGAAGCTTTTACTGATGACCATCAAGTTTTTCAAGTTGTACAATGTTAATCTAGGAAGCTCTATGCTATTGACTTGGTTGGTCGTAGCGGAGCCATCTTTTTGGATGAAGGAATATGGGGGAGGGAGAAGCTATACATACAATGGTTTTTAGAGTTTTATAATCCTTAAAAGAATTCTAAATGGCACTTGCCATTTAGAATTCTTTTAATCATGTTTGTTCTCTCTCTTGAAACTTATTTGTTTTCCTTAATTTTAGATAGAGATTAATATGCCAAGGTTTTTTCAATATAGTGCAGATGCTGAGTCAGTAATAGTATTGTCACCACTGAATCTGGAAGGAGACTTGTCCAACTTGGTTTTTTTTCTCACAACAGTTTCTTGTGGCTATATCATTGCTATGTACCTAACAGTAGCTTTACATGACATAAAAATGAGATTGATTGATACCTGAATGGCCAATGTATTGCATCGTTGCTAGAAGAAAGAAGGGAACAACATTTCAAGCTGGAAAAGATATTACAATAGGCCCTACAAATATTTCATGGATGCATCTCCCTCATGTATTAGAAAGTTTTATCCACAAATCAGAAATATAGAGCTAGCTTGAAAAGCCAATAGTGGAGTGCAGTGCTTGTAGTTTGGTATTACATCTTCACATTTAGAATAGTTCAAGTTTTCTTATATGGAGAAGCCAACTCAATAGAATTTTTTTAAGCAATCAGAAAGATGGGAACCATATTTTCCTTCAAAACAATCATTACATTAGGGCTGATTTCAGATTTCAACACATCTCAAATTCTTAATTAACAGTATTGGTAAGAAAGCATAAAGCTAACATGCAATGCAAGAAAAGTAAAGATAATAGAAATCCCATAAAGATTTTTTATTCCATTCTTTACTATCGTATTTAGAATAAACCACTGTCGTGAATTATATCAACTTCAAGTTATTATACTGGAAGGTTGTTGTCTTGTGTAATTAGGCAATAAAAGGGGTAGCTGTGTTGTGGCATTTCTACCCTAAGCAAAGCTTGCGTGTTGGTTAGGATCAGCAGAGGTGAGCCGGTATTCTAAGCCATCTCTATCGAGAATATATAAAATTAATGTGTGAACAGTTTAGGTGGCGGCAAGATAGGCAAGAAAGAGATAAAGAATGTGAGATGAATAATGTACTAACAAGTTACATGGAATCTTGCCGGTGCAAGCAATACTAATTCTTTTAAGCTTCTGTCAATGAAAATTTTCTCTATTACTCCTCCACTTTTGGGTATTTTTTCAACGACCCACATCATATTATATTTTTATTAACCCTTAGAATATGAGATTTTTTCTGTGTAGTTGTAAGCCACCACCCTCAAGTGGGGTCTAAATAATTATATTATGGTTGTCAAATTGATTTTGTCAAGCATTTGATCCTTTTCTTATAATGATTTGCTAACTAATCGTCAAATAATTCCTCATTTCATTAAGGAATATTAATAAAAAAAGCAAAACAACAAAGTTTATGTTGCCCTATTTTCTTAATGAAACTCATAATAGTATTGATAAAACAACAACAAATCTTTATAGAGACAAATCATATCAATAACATATCAATAACGTATAAATTTGAAAAATATATTTTTATATGTAACATTCTTTTTTATTTTGTAGTTTCACATTTTGTGACATTTTTTAGCCATACATAATAACAAATCATGCACAATACCATTTATAAAATTTTGTATTTTATTAATTATGAATTCCTCGTCTTCCTCACGGATATTTATATTTTCTAAATTTAGTATGCACACTTAACTCTTTTCCTATCCATAATTATTTTAATAAATTGTATTAAATTTGCTAATAATCTATCACACATGTTAAGAAGATCTTTACGAAAATAATAGAAGTTATATAATTGATATTAAATAGGGACGAAATTGGTAACCCAACATGTAGATAAAGATGAATTAGCACTAACCTGAATTATATTTAGAAATCATTACAAACAATCCCCCATGCCAAAATTCGGAAAATTACAATGTGGTACTTAAACTTGCGAAATTTATAAAGATTGGCCTTAATGGTAGTAAATAAAACAACAAAGTTACGGCAACTTTATTCATACAGTTGCCGGCTACCGTGTGTGGGGGCACACACACACACATATATATATAAATATTTCCTCGTTTCACTCATTGATGTCTGAACACGCTTTCCTTCTCTTTGCTTCTGGAAAAAAACTTTAGTATCTTTTTATCACAAAATCGCAAAAATCCCAAGAAAAAAATTGCAAAAATGTCTTCCCCAAGCAAACGCCGAGAAATGGATTTGATGAAACTGTAATTTTTTTTCAATTTATATGTTTTCTTTTTGGGGTTTAATTTAATATGTTTGATTTTGTTTTTGCTTCTTGATATTCTTGGGTTGTTTGATATGAACTAGGATGATGAGTGACTACAAGGTGGAGATGATCAATGATGGCATGCAAGAGTTCTATGTGGAATTCAATGGGCCAAAAGAGAGTAAAGTCATCAATACCCTTTTATTTTTATAATGTTTTCAGATGATCTATGAGCATACTTAAACTGTTCTTTCTGTGTTCGTTCTGGGTTTTTCTCATCTTTTTAGTTGGTTATTTTTATAACTGTGTCAACCATGTGTTTGATATTCAAAACTGTCAATTTACCCATATGTATAAAAGCGAGTAAATTCATTAATTTTGGATTAAGATTTTTTTAGGAGTTATCTGGTGTTGATTTTTTTCATTTAATTACTCTTTAACCAGTGATATATGCTGCTTTTTTGGTTATATCTCCAGTAGACTGTTGTCATCTTCAACTGTTCTCTTTTTCTTGATTACTTTTTATGATAGAGCTGCAACTTTGTTGTTCACTGATTTTTCTTGATGATAATCAAGTTTATTGGTAAATAGCTTCCTTGTTGTCTCGGTTTTGGAAGAAAATTATTTTATTATTAAGTATTTTTGTGTGGAATGTCTCAGGTCCTTATCAGGGAGGTGTGTGGAAGATAAGGGTGGAGTTGCCAGATGCTTATCCATATAAATCTCCATCTATTGGCTTTATGAACAAGATATATCACCCAAATGTTGATGAAATGTGAGTTTGTTTTATAGTTCCACTACTCGTACTTGCTTGAATGATGTTGTAATTTAATAGGTTTGGTATAGAACACAAGATATTGACAAGTTGGTTTTAAGCCTTCTATTCTTTTGTTGTTTTTGAGCTTCAGGTCCGGTTCGGTTTGTTTAGACGTTATCAACCAAACTTGGAGCCCCATGTTTGGTAAACCTATATCAATATCATTGTTTATATATACAAGTTTATGTCCTAAATCTAGAAGAACTCCTTTAATTTATTTCTTTTAATTATTGTTTCTCTCTTGTTTGTTAATAAGTGCTTTTACCATCAGTAGTTGATGAAAAAATTTTGTTTCTTTAAATTCCTTTGCAGATCTGGTTAATGTGTTTGAAGTCTTTCTTCCTCAACTTCTCTTGTATCCTAACCCATCAGATCCGTTGAATGGAGAAGCTGCTGCATTAATGATGCGTGATCGTAACAATTATGAACAAAGAGTTAAAGGTAGTAAATTAGTCATTGCTATGTCTCTAGCTTGGTATATGTGTTCCCATTGACTTGTTTGAGTGGCAAGCTCACAGCTGTTTGTCTCTTTGTTTGCATATTGGTTCCATTGGGTTTTGGTTTGCAGGGAGTAGTTAAATTCCCTCAGCCAACTGGGAGAGATTAAAACGGATCTTATCATCCTTTTATTGGCTCTGGAGGTGTGTGGATGCACATATTGCGGGACATGTGACTTCCAAGAATTTTGGAGACTGATACCTTTTGCCACATTTTTGTCTTTTATAATTTGAACAAGATGTAAGACTTACCTAACACAAGATATGATGCATATAAGTTGTACTCTCTTAGATGAACAAGAATTAGTTCTTCAAATTCACTTAGAAAAAATATTTCAAAAGCATAGAAGGTTTTTTTCTGAGGGGTTGAGCAATAAATGTTCAAAATTTAAATTTACATGGATAAGGAAAATTCGTAATTGGAGATGCACTCTTCAAGAGTACATTAACTGAGGACATATGAAGGCATGGGGACATAGGGGGAGGATGGATCATTTGTGATTCTATTTGAACATTGAAGCTTATGGGGTGTTGGTCAGCTCTGCAAACAATTTCTTTGGAAGATTTCACTTCTACTTGGGGGACTGTGTAGTGTCCGGGTATTTCTCCAAAACGGTGGTTTCTTATGACATATAGCATGAGAACTAATGGTTGTTTATCACTGGTTGTTCTCTTAGGATCATTTCAGTATCAACTTTGTTAAATCTGCCAATGTGGTTGACCAAAGGGATGGGAAGAGTAATTGTTTCAGACACAAAGGGATACTACTATCCTAACAAGTTGAGGAGTTTATAAATCTCATAGGCAATGCATGGATGAGTAAAGCTCATGCATGGTATGCATTTTCTGTGGTAGTCCTTTGTTTTCTCTTTGGCTACAAATCTGGGTTTTGGGATTTAGGGAGTGTGAAAGAGTTTAGGAAGTTTTTACCCCATAGTATTTTTTCTGTTTTCTATGGTTGAAAAAGGTAGACCTTGAAGTATCTGTGACCAGAAATTGGAAGTCTAGAGAACTGTTCTTGAATCGGTTTTAAATTACCATTGAGTTCTATTACATGTAAGATTGATGCTTTTACAGATTGTGATGATGTATTTAATTTCTGTACTTCTGTTGAAAATCAGTTCCGGTTCTGCAATTGTTCTGTGAAGTTAATTATCTGATATTTTCATTTATTTCATTATTCAGAGTATTGTGAGAAATATGCCAAGCCAGAAGATGTTGGGGCAGCCACAGAGGAAAAATCAAGCGATGATGAGCTGAGTGAAGACGAATATGCCTCCAGTGATGAAGCAATAGCTGGTCAACCTGATCCTTAGGTGCAAAAGTGCACCCATTAATTGTCTGTCTGTACATTGTATTCAGCTCCTGGAAAATATAACCTGAAAAACTGAAGGCTCATGGAAAAATTCATGCTCCTTCTGTCTTTATTTTCCGAGGACGATGTGTAAATTAATCAACTGTGTCTTAGTGTTTCAAATACTCATTTACTGCTGGGGACCTGAAACTGATTGCTCATTCTCTGCATATTCATGCATAGTGTGAATGCCTGGCCAAATGTTCATATCTTCAATTTGTTACGTTTTCCTCCAATCTGCATCACTTGGTCCATCATTGGAGAGCTCATTTACTCTTCTGTAAGAGGAAGTTACTGGAATGCATGTGTGCACTTACTTTTGTAGAAGTGTCATGGAAAATCAGGCTTCATAACTTTTTTCTTGCACATAGAGTGAAAAGATAGGATCATTGATCTCTATTTTGCTCCAAGGATAGTTTTTCAACCTCTTCTTTCTAAACTTGAAGACGTCATTTGTAACAGGACTAGAACATTGTAGAAGTAGTCAATGATTAACACTTGAACCAATTCTTTGAAAGTCTTGGCTGAATTGGTGGAACTTGGCAGGAGTTTGGGAGAAACATTACTTGTTTGACCGGGAGATAGAAATTTTCATTTTGTATGTTCATTCAATTCAACCTAATCACAATAATGGTTTAGCTCTGTCCGAGTGCTCATGTTAAGAAAAAGCTTCTATAGCTGGTTGACCAAAATGAGTATCCCAAATTGCATTGCTACCAAAATGAGTATCCCAAATTGCATGAGCAATGGGTCTTACATGTAAAGGGTTCTTATTTTCTATAGCTGATTGATCAAAATGAGGATCCCAAATTGCATAAGCAATGGGTCTTACATGTAAAGGGTCCTGTAGCCATGCCTCAAAATTTGCTTGCTAAGTTACAGGAAACAGACTTTCGGAAGTCCATAAAAAAATTATTGCTAATTGTCGAAGTAAAAATATTTTGATAAAGACGTATCTCAGTAATATTATCACGATTCTCGAAGTCATGTGTGGTAGTGATACCAAACCAAATACGATAAGTAGTGGGGTCCTAAGTTAAGTCTTGGCTAAACCTTGAAAATTTTAATGCTATAATGTTTTTTAAATCCCTTTAGTCATTATCCTACTACAATAATTCTTAATTCTTGGTAAGAGAACACCAATGTTGTGGCAATTTCATTGGAAGGAAGAGCAAGAAGCTAAAGAATATATACAAATAATTTCTTAAGAAAAAACAAAGCTAAATGAGCCCCTATAGCTCAGTGGTAGAGCGTCAGTCTTGTAAACTGAAGGTCCGTAGTTCGATCCTGCGTGGGGGCAAATCGTTTTCCAAATTTTCTTTTCCTGGAGCTGAGCAGAATGGGCCTGGCCCATTTTTGAAACCCAATTTTAAATAACTCCTCGATGGGAACTTCCATAACCATTCCCGCCCTTGTTACACAACTTCACTCACTCAGTCTCCCACGTTTATATTACAAGTATATTTATAAGGTGTAACTTAGTCTTTTCAATTTAATTTTTTATACTCATCTGTAACTATTAATCCATTATAATTTAATGATCCTCTAATGTTTTCATTTTCATTGTTAATTTTAAGAGGATTGAAGGACACTGTAACTATTAGATTGCAATAAGTGAAATAATATGAATAAGCTATAATATTGCATTCAATGAGTCGATAGAAGCGAGAAATTATGTAATTGAAGTAAGGAAGCAGAAAAAAGGAATATATATATTAAAAATGGGAACGACATCTATTTGAGAGTTAAAAATGGTATGTGAATTCCTCTGAATTGTTTTACAGCAGTTTTATTTGTAAACTGTGTATAACTCTAATGTAAAATTTTGGTTACAAGAAAATATAGAATCTATTGAGTATGAATTTGAACATTTGCAAGAAGCCGGGTGAGTTTGCTTAGAGTTTCACGTGCAGCTATGGTGTCTGGATGATCCTCACCACAAATTGAAGTTCTAATAAAAACAGCTTTTCTAATAAGATCATCTCCTACATCAAACTGCCCTCCTCTTAGCATTAGCTTAGCCCTAGTTTCAAGCACGGTGGCTCTTGAAAGTGCTAACTCCTGCCACAGAGATGGATTCAACTGAGCATTTGTCTGGACAGGCCTCCAGCAAAGTGATTTGTCCAACAACTTCTCAACTGGAGTAACAAATTCGTGGTCTGCAGCTTCCAGGGCATTGGTGCATAGACGCAGGAGTTCCAAAGCTGCAGTGCAACGGGAGAATGTGATGAATGTCCGGACAGCAAGGGGCAAAACAAATTCTTTCACGAAGTATAACAACTCTGGCACCTTGAGCTCCACAGCATTTGGTTCACCACCGAATCCAAATAGCAAGAAAGATGCTGCCCATATATGTCCTGAATGATGAATAATATGACCACGGCTGATGACAGCTTGAACCACTGCTTGAGCAACTCCAGTCAATCCTCTCTTACGAGCATAAAGCCTGATGATATCATTGAAATGGATGTAACCTTGCCTGGAACTACTCCTTGCAATGTTAAATCTCAACAACATGGAAGTTGCTTCAGCTTCTGATCTCTTGGTGTACGAGGAAGAAAATCCACAACTTAAGGAACACAATAATCGCCTCCATAATTGGGTTCTCTTATGCTTTTCAGGCACCTTGTGAGCAGCAAGGGCTAATAGGGAAACTGGAACTGCAGCTGGTGCAAACCATCCGCTTGTCAACACCATTCTGGTTGCCAAGCTCCTTGGCCCATCTGCATGATCAAATATTGAGAAACATACTTCGAAGAGTTGCAATAGGAAAGTATTTCTCCTCAATGAATGACCTTCCCTACCACTCCATGACAAATCCCTCAAGGGCATTCTGTTGATGGTATCCAAAAGCCTGCTTGGATTTATGGGTAGCTCAGACAAAATAGCGCCCACAATTGCTAGACCTATGGTTAACCTTCCAACTTTCTCCTCAATTACCCTGAGGGCATCAACTTCAGGAACCGGGTAGTCCTTGACACCTCCCTGCATTAAAGACATTGCCTCAACCCCAGATAAATAAGAGAGTTTTAAAGGTTCCAAATTCATCATGCGAGGAAGGCGTGTGGAGATTATGATGTGAGTCTCTCCACCAAAACGGGGAAGAAGATCCATCACAAGTTTGTGGTCCCACCAATCCTTTTCACTTTCTACGTTATCAATAATAACCAAAAATGGTATATTTCTCATGAGTTCTTTGCGAACTCTAGCAATAGCAGCTTCCTCCTGCTCTTCAAAGCTTCTTATTCTGGTCTTCTCGGAGCAATTTTCAACACCGACATCAACTTCTAAAAAAGACCACAGATTCAGATAATTCTGTCTAATATACCTGCTTTCCCCTCCTATCCACAAAACCATCTTGTATCTTTGGTGAAATCTGTAGGCAAATTCCAGAAGAAGTTCTGTCTTGCCAATCCCCGAGTCTCCTGTCACACAAGCAAGTCCCTTGCCATACATAATCTTTGTTGATCTTTTTCTCCTTGCATACCGCCCACCACCTTTTACCCTTGGCTTTTGAGGAACTTCAGTGCTTTGCATCTCAATCTCCTTTTCTGACTCCTTCCATACCACAAGTTCTTTACCTTTCTTGCTGCCACTCTCCCATTGTCGCTCTCTGCGTCTTTCCTCCACTGAACTACTTTTATTCCACCCAATTGTCAAATTCTTTCTCCTTGGTCTAGCCTTGAGCTCAAAATAATCTCGTTCTGAATCTCCACTAACATCACCAAAAAGCATAAACTCTAACTCTGATAATTCTTTCTTCCTGCCAATGAAATTCTCATTTCGAGCGAAAGGAAACTCCTCCTTGTCTACCTTCTCTCTCCACTTGGTCAATCGCTCAACAACACTTCTCCTTCCTAACTTCGTGGCCACCAGTGTGACAGCCCTCAATATGCAATCTCTCCAATTACCTTCCTGAGCTTCCAATTTCCATTCATCAACCCGAGAGAGGCCATTAACAGCTTCCTTCCATTCCTTCTCCAATCCTCCATATAGAAACCATAGCTCACCCCCATGTTTTTCCCACAGCTCTCCCCTCTTCTCGACTATATCCCTAACAAGGCAATCACCCGGCCTCAAATCAAAGTATATTGGAACTAAATTCTTCTTGCTAGAAAAGAAACGAAGTTCCTCAATGCTATATGGATTCCTAAAAGACTTTCTTGTTAGGATCACAACCCCAAAAGACGAAACGTCCATGGCTCTCTCAACCATTCCATGTTTGCGAGAGTTTCGACATCGTGACCGATCAGATGCAAAGCAACTCATCCCTTGAATCTCCAATTCTGCACGGAGCCAATTAGCAAACCTCAGTAAAGAGGGCTTGCGACCATGCACACCTATAAAGACATCACAACTTCTCAGTCTGTTACTGGAAAGTGAAACAGAAACTGGAGTACATGTTATTCCATAGCTTCTTCCATGTTTTCTATGTTTCTCTCTTAGCCCCATATTGTCATGGGCATGGCCATAACTTGAGGTAGATACGTGGTCAAATTTCTGGATATCATTTAAAGTACATGCAACAGGGGCTGCTGAAATATCTGACAAGGCAAATCTGACATTTGCTAGAGATTCTGGGTCTGGAATTCCAGAACTGGAACTAAGAGGATCAGCACTTACATGAATGTTGTCACAGTTAGCATCAGATCGTGTTGATTCAGATAGTTGACACGTTGGTGATCTTGGCGAGAAGAAGGGCGATTGATTTGCCGAAAAGAACACCGAAGATGATGATGACATGTTTCTAGAAGTTGTAATAGGTACTGACCCAAACCGGGAGCTATCTTCTCCTAGATCCATAGTTATAGAATTTCCTGTCTTGCAAAAGACATCAACTCCCATGCATTCATTCTGGAATATCAGAAGCCATGCTGAAATGGATAGAACAACTTTATTAAGTAACAGAAAAATAAAATGGAACAAAAATACCAGAAAAATAAAATAACATTAAATGCTCTAATCATAACCACCATTTTCAGCAGTTAATAAACCAGCATTGTCATCCTAGTAAAGAATAGCACAATGACAATGGAGGAAAGCACAGTCTGTAAATTAACCATAAAAGGAACAAAATAAATATAAAAATTTCTTTCACATGCTATAAACCACAAGGAGCAAAGTTGGGAAGCCTCAAAATGAACTGACATGCTTAAACTCCATGTAAAAGAGTTTTAAGGAAGGAAAGAAAAATAGAGCAAAACCATCTTTTGGGAGTGAAACGGATGCATAAATCTATAATACAAATAAAAGAATCACTAGTTCATAATTTGATATCTTAAATGAAGTGAAAATAAATAATGCAGAGAAAATTGTAGAATTATTATCTTTCAAAGATCCATTTAACCCGATTCAGTAAGTCATATACATCAAAAACCGACCAGACCCTTTTCCCAAATTTAAACCAAAACACCATAACTATCACCGACTAAGCTTGAATATGGGCAACTACAGATCTAAAGAAGGTTTTATGATACGAAGACAAAAGACCTATTTTTTAATATAACAGAAGAAACAAATACAACATTTAGACGATGATTTAGATCTGGGAACTTACCAGGCTTCAAGTCTTGAAAATGGTATCATAGATTCAAAGTTTGCCTCCAAATGGATCAACCCAGATGCTTTAAGCCAATGATAAACCCGAAAATGTCTAAATTCGGAAAAAAAAAAAAATCTTCGAAAGTCCTTCAGTTCGCCGAACCTAAGAAAACTGCCCAAAAAAAAAAATGATTTTGTCAGACATAATCATCAAAGGCACGTATGAAAGAGCGACAAAAATATATTTGGGCTGAAAACTCACGAGTATTGAATCAACAAAGAGAAAGTGTTGACACTGAGTGAGTCTAAATGTGGAGACCTTGAAGTGAATAGAGTTTTTACTATTTAAGACTTTGAAGAGAGAGAGATTTGATGGAGACTGCAGTTTCAAAAAAGACTAGACAAAGTTCAGATTTTTATGGAAAATGAAATTTTATCAAGGCTGAAAAATAGCTTACCTTTTCAATGCTGAAAATATCCAAAGCTTCAACACCCGCAAACAGCAGTTCTTCAGTTTTTTGAAAAACAAAGCACACGCTTGAGAGTAAAAGACACTTCTTTCTTCCTCTAAACAAAAACACTTTTTTTTTTTTTACTTTTCTTTTCTCATCTCTAAAGAAACAAAAATTTGTTTTTGCTTCTCTCTCTAGATTTTGTGTATATATTTTGCATGTCAGTGATTGAAAACAAATAAACGGATCTGACGAGGTATGGGTTTTGTAGGCTCCACCGGACAAACACTGTAACACAGTTCCTCATTTATAAGTTTATAACTGTTTGAAATACTTTAGATTATGCACTTTTGTATTCACACATGGAAGGAACTGAAACTTTGGGTTTCTGTCAATTTTTTTCCTGTGGGTTTGTTATGTTTAAAGTTTTTCTGTATGTAACTAACTACTGGGTTTCTGGTTTTACTCTTTCTAAGAAGATTGTATTTATTGTATATGCAATGCAAGGACATCATGCTATGTGATGTCACCACTCAATATGTCTTGAATCAGAATTACCATTTAGCTTTGTAATTAATCACTAAGCTAATTATGTCGTACATGTTAAATAAGATGCATTTGTAATGTTACATTTGAAAGGCTAGCTATGATTTGGAAAATATTTGGTGATTAAGTGCACAACTGTGGTCACATAAAGAGTAGAATAAAGTGTAAAAGTGTAAACTACATTTGTAATGATGAAGAAGGTTTGGGCAATAATTTGAGAAAAGTTAGAGAACTATTGAGTGCAATCAATTAGCACTGCCTCACTGTTTACATAGTTCTGAAAGGTCTACTTCATTACAGTGTGCCGAAGCCTTGAGTGCTGCTCTAGTCAGGCATGCCGGACTGATGATTGGAAACAACTTAAGCTGAATTGTTTGCCTAACTTTATTGAGAATACACAAATCTCTCTGCCAATTAGTATCTGATTTTTGCTTTTCTTATATGGAAGTTAAATTTATGACTAAATAAGAACTCAGATGCGTGAACTTCGCAGCCGTTGTGCATCTTACCTCCACACGTTATCATTGGATTGATCACTAGCCAATGAACCAAGACAGCCCTCTTAACGAGATATCTACTTGGTATGAAAAAGCTCTACCACAGTCCCCCCTTCAGATTGTTGCCATTTGGAAGGGTCAGCATTATCCCAAACAGTAATATCTTTACATATATAACAATAAAAAATAATTTTTCTCTTACTTCTTCCCAGTATATCATTGGTGTGACGAGTAGTAAGATGACATCTCTATCTACCAAGCATGTACCAACTAAGCTTATGTGAAGTTGACTTGAATGACATTTGGATTGGCATTTTCAACATCAGTCCAAAACACTCTTTTGGTAGTACTTGTTAGCACATGCTTTCATGTGATGCCACACAAATATTTTACGGCACTCATCTATTCACACTCTTTATCTTAATCTGAATGCCATCAGTAAGTTGCATTGCCAACACTTATTACACTAGTTGAGAGAGAGTTTTTGAGTTAATAGTTTCAACCCACTTAGAATACATTCCACACCTACCCTGAACATTGTCCCCTCAACCAGCAGACAGCTTAGGAGTACAAATATATAAAGCATAAACAAATATATACTTTTCATTTTATTTTCTTTTTCTAGTGCTTGCAACTTTGGAAGTTCCTCAAAAGACAAAAACTTATATTATTCGTAATTTTAGACTATTTTCTTTCTGAATAGCACAACGATAATTTGTTTGCTATGTTCATTCCAATGTCTTACAACTCAAGTGGCGTGGGCCAAGAAGAAGAGAACTGTCAACATTATAGTTTGATCAATCAACTCATGCATTGATTGCTATTTGTCTACTTTTGAGCAGCATGGACCAACCCACTAGCTACTAATTGGGAAAATGTTAGAAATTGAAATTGGTATACATGTCGGCTTACAAACCAACAAGCCAAAAAAAAGGGTTGAAAACCCATGTAGCTTTCCCTTATGCTTACTCTAAAAGTTCATTGTAGTGAAAACACATTTAAACACTGCTTCTATGTTGTATAGTCTAAGTACATAAGCCTTGACTTTGGACTTGCAAATCTAATATTTGGTGACACCAAGCGTGCAGGGAAAATTATCTGGAAAGTTGTTTGTCCCAGGCGGCGCTAATGCACGGTCTTCACTACTCATAATTAGGCCCATTATCAGGAAACTGCTTAAAGAGAACTTAGTAGCTTGGCTTGGCTTAGCTCAGATTATTTAACAAATTAATAAAGCTTGCCAAGCTTCCGAGCGTTACTTGAGCAGCAGTCCAATGGCAGATTGCCGCTTAAGCATGTAACAAAGTTGAATGACTTGGAAGGCTATTTGTTTACAATGTGGCAAAGTTTGATTGGTTCCAGAAGCTTGTTTCAGTCTTATCTTAGCATATTGTTACTGCGTTTTCCGAAGCTAGTTGGACTTTTACAGGTGGAGTTGAGATTATAAAACAGAGATGAACATGTTAGGATTTGAACATTGTATCGGGAAGAGCAAAGCCGTGGCCTCATCTCTTAAGATAAATATTAAACTCAAGAAACCCTTATGATTAGCAATTTGTCATGTTGAAGAGGACAATATAAAATGGTTAGGTTCTGCGTGGGAACACAAGGATCCCTTAAAAGCAACACCTATTTGTCAACTCGTGATAATAAGAAAAAAAAATTGTTCAAAATGAAGAAAAATTTGTGACTATTTTGTATATTTATCCATCCAACACTTAATGCTGACAACTTTCCAGCCTTCCAGGGAATGAGCAAGTTACAGGATGGGTTCATGGCCCATCTCATCTGCAATATGATGAGAAGAAGATAAGGGAATTTTCATTGAACACACCCAAAACAACCCACCATTCCGTTACTCTATTACCTATGATATGTCGATCATGAAACAAGAGATTATGTATTAAAGGACCCATACGTGGAGGGAGGGAGGACGACATCAGGAAGAGATTTCAAACCAACTCTATTAATGAGTAGTAATGGTTATTGTGCACCAAAAGAATATAAATACACTTTATACACCTCACACCTATGCGTTGAATTGTCATTTCACAAGAGATAATAGATGTATTATAAGGGAAATCACATTGAATCCCAATTAAATTTTGATAAAACACTTAACTATAGACTTTTGTTAAACTAACATTTATCTCTTAAAAATTAACACTTACTCCCAGATTTTTTAGGGGTAAGTGTTAATTTTTGTGGAAACAGTGACAATTTTTGGGAGATAAATATTAGTTTAACAAAAGTCTGGAGTTTTTCTCAAAATTTAATTAGGGGGTCAAAGTAAATATCCCGTATATTATATAACCAAATCCAATGCACTTGAAAACAGACACTTTGGTTTGACTTATTAGGAAACAAATCTCAATACGAAGATAGGTGTCAAAGTAGTGTTGACTAATTTGAAGGATTAGCCAAATTTTGCTTGATTTGCAAACATAATAGACCACTATTATCTTATGGTTAATGCATGTAATTAGGGTAAGCTAAAATGGGGAGACTGTGAAGCGATTTTAGCAGTTAATATATGGTTAGATGTGGGCTTCCGTATTATGCAACAAAATTGATTCGGTTATAGAGTTGAAATCAAGCGAATTAAAAGCCTAATAAAAGTCAAACCATTTGAGGAAAAAAGTGTATGATTTGGATTTTGAGGAACTTAAAAATGCCCACAACTTAATATTGCACAATTAAATTTATCCTAAACACAGCCTATTTGACTGCAATGAGCCCCAATGTGCACAAAATAATGTTGGGCTCCCAATTAAGAACACAATAAGTGGGCCTTAAACTTGTACTCTAACAAAAGCACCAGCTGCAAAGCTGAATTAAAAAGCCCAAAATATTAACTGTTTGCCCTATCTCGTACTCTAATTTGTCAACTCTTTTAGGCTATGCTACCAAAATTATGCAAAGCAGAACGCATTCAGTAAATCAGCATCTAACACTAGCTTCTTGACCAATAGGTTAAACATATTATGGGCCTTTATTTTAGGGTAGCCCCATGAACCGGTCTGGCTTCACATGTCTATATGAGTCTTACAAGTCTGTCAAATTATTACTTTGATGCCATATTAAGAAATTATTTTACATAAAAATTTCTTCCATTATTTTACTTAAATAGTTAGAATTTTGTGTAGAATGGACCTAATTTGTTTTTTTTTTTTTTTATTAAACCAGCATGAAGAAATATATTATAATTTGGGCCTAATTTTCTTACATTAGCCCAACAATCAAATAGTGAGCTTTGTCCAAGTCCCAGTTTCATTTTGGGCCAGTCGTTAGGTAATTCATGGAAGGTTTGACACTTGAAAGATGACTACAGATAAATGAATGACTACAAACTGGTATGGTATTGGAGCATTGGTCAGTTAGAATGTCTAACTGGAGATTATCTTTGATTAAGGATATATCTATTTACTAGCTTTATACAAGATAAATATCTTCTTGTGGGGCGCTTATCTTTTTGTTTGTTCTGTCCAAGGTTTTGAACAATTTCTCTGCTTCTCTCTGTTTCTCTTTATCTGATCATCAATCTGGGTAATTTTATTTTTGTTTGTCTAAGGCCTCATTTTAGTTTCTAGTCATGTTTATTTAATGTAAACCAAGTTTATTTTTATTACTGTGTTTATTTATTTATTTTCCCCTTTGATTTTTCTTGTCCATAATTTGTTTTATCCAAATATCCATATATACGTACCCAGAGTGAGTGTGACTATTTTTCTCTGTTTCTCTCTTCTGGGTTAGGGTTTTTGGGTTTTGGGCATCTGGGAATATTTGATTTTTTAGAAAGTAAACTACTTTTCTTTTTTTATTTATATAGGGTTTTGCTTAGTTTTTTATTTAGATGGCTCGGTTGATTCTTCCGTGCAAAAGTTCGTGTTTGGCAAAGACCAGTCTTTTGGGTTTGATCTCCTCGTCTCCTGTGATTACTTATTCCCATTTTAGTAACTCTCCTGCCTTCTTTTTTCCGTCTGTACACATAGACAATACACATTGCTGCTGTGTTTGGTTACTGAGAAATTGTAGAAAATGGAAATGAGAAATTTTGGTGTTATGTATGGTTGATTTTAGTAGTTAAGATGTCTTATTTATTATCATTCATTGTTTGGGGTGTCAGCAAAGTTTGAAGCATCGTCAAGAACAGTCTCTTAATCTATTGTCAGGTTTAGGTTTTGCTCATCACCTTGTTTGTTTATCTTCAGTTCGCTTATATGTAATTGAATTAGTACCTTTGAATGTTGAATTGGTTATTACAGATCATTCTTGTTGTGTGAGTGATTTTAAATGCAATAAGGTGTTGAGGGCTCTGTGTATGCATACACACACGTATAAATACATGTTGATGGTGACTGTAAAACTTACATTTTCTTTGGGTTTCAGCATATATTTTTTTCATGTGCTCTTTTCCTTTGGCTGTGTCAGGCTACTGCTCGTGTTAGGTTCATTCGAAATTCAGCAAAAAGCTTTTCTCAATTTAGGTGTTCGCTTGCTTCAGAGGTTCGAGAAATTTTATTTTATTTTATTGTCTTGGTTGAATTGTGAGATATTTCTATGAGTTAAAAGGTTTTCATTTTTCAGTATTTATCTTTTTAGGTTCCTCTACGAACAAATTACTGGTTTCCATATTCTTCATTGTATGTAAGTGTTTATTTTATTTTTAATTTTTTAAATTTACATAATACTCCTTTTCTGTATGTCTGCACACACAACGTAATTATACTCGTAAAGTAATGTCCTGATCTTTAATTTTTCAATTTTGTTGTTCCTTATGTTACTGTCAGAGGGGTAAGCAAATCAGCAGGAGGCTGATTTGTTCAGTTGCCACGGAAGACATACCAAAGCAAGTTGAGGAATCCAAAATGGATACACCAAAAGAAATCTTCTTGAAGGATTACAAGGTTCCAGATTACTACTTCGACAAGGTATGCATGTGACTAAATAAGTGAGGACTCTGTATTTGTTTGTACGGATTTTTCATTTTTGTACTAATGCAACTGGCACTTCAGGTGGATTTAAAATTCTTATTGGGTGAGGAGAAAACAATTGTTAGTTCAAAAATTTCTGTTTTCCCTCGGGTTGAAGGTAAAGTTATTCATCATTTGCTTTTCTATGTGATAGCTTTACTGGAAAGTATTGTTTTCTTTTCTGGTATCTAGACAATTTCCATAGCATTTGACCTCTTGTACTTGTTAATAAGTTGTTCCTGTCATGGCAATGATCACAAACTTAACATGTTTTTCCTTCTCTTGCAATGTTGATATATGTGTAATACATAGCAAGCATACCTGATCGTCTTATATATTAAACACGCTATCATGTGTGACAGGCTCATCTTCTCCACTGGTTTTGGATGGAGTAGACATGAAGCTAGTTTCGATCAAGGTCAACGGCGGAGAGCTGAAGGTATGCCTTCTTATTACCCTTCTGAAAATAAAATTAATGCAAAGATGTCAATAGTTTATGGAATCCAAATTATTCCATTTTGGTACCATAAATACTTGAGGTGGGATTAGAATGGATGATATAGGGATATTAGTTGAATTTTACTTTCTTCATTGATTTTATAGGAGGAAGATTATCACTTAGACTCACGTCATCTGACACTCTTGTCACCACCAAGTGGTACATTCACTTTGGAAATTGTCACTGAGATATGTCCTCAGAAGAACACTTCATTAGAGGTAGAGCAAAGCCCTTTTAATCTCTGCATATTAATAGTTATTCAAGTGTATTTACTTCTGCTGTAGTTCTCTTATTATGAATTTGGATTTCTTGCTATAGGGGCTTTACAAGTCATCTGGGAATTTCTGTACACAGTGTGAAGCAGAGGGTTTCCGAAAAATTACGTTTTACCAGGTCAATTTCTGAAAATAGTTTCATTAACTCCATACTCTGGATTATTAATCTGATGTCAAGTTTGTGGATATATTTATTTTGCTAACAGGACCGTCCTGATATAATGGCAAAATACACATGCCGCATAGAAGCTGATAAGTCATTATACCCAGT